>JAJIBD010031644.1:0-37366 GCA_021461705.1 Cryptotis parvus | reverse complement strand
GCCATATGTAACCCCCCAAACAAAAGAGTTAAAACAAGCAAAAATTCCATCCAAGGCAATATATAGATGGGGCTGGAGGATATTTATAGAAGGCATTTAATCCCTAGTACCTAAAATCTGGTCCAACCCTGGCATCACATATGGTCTTCCCAAGCACCACTAGGAGTAATTCTGAGTACAGATCCAGGACTAGTCCCTGGCATTGCTGTTGTGACCCAAAGAAACAAAAACAACCCCCAAAATACAAAAAAATTACCCAAAGTAATATACAGACAATTCAATCTTTTATAAAATTCCACTGGCATTATTCAAGGAATAGTCAAATGTTAGTGAAATCTGTGTAGCCAAATAACTTCAATAACTGTTAATCTTGAGACTTGAGAAACAAACTAAATAGAGTGAGGTCCTAGTATGCCTTGCCACTTTATTTTATGAAGCTAAAGTGAAGAAAACAGTGTGGTATTGGAATAAAGCAGACACAGTAGATCAATGGAATAAAATTCTGAGAGTCCATGAACAAATCCTCACATATATGTATAGTCACTGTATAAAGAGCTAGAGCATTGATGGAGAATATTAAAGTCTCTTCAACATTTTGGGTGTTTGGATAGTAATTCTAAAAAAGAATAAACTGACTGTCACTTCTCATACCAGACATAAAAGATAACTCCAAATGATTAAAGACTTCCTTATTTAAAACCTGAAAACATAAAAATGCATTGGAGGGCTTATAAGAAATTACCCTGATACTGAATTCAATCAGATTTTCAGGAATCGGTTTTTTCTAGGACTTTTTCTATCAGTAAAGAAATAGAAGTAAATGAAAAAGAACTGCCTGATACTAAAAGTACTATGTATCACTGTATCACTGTCTTCCCGTTTCATCAATTTGTCATAGAGCAAACTACAGATATTCCATATGTCCTGCCCTATGCTAGTAGACCCCAAAGGCATCTGCTTGCTCCAGAAATATAAAGAGTTCTCAAACATTCCATCAGGCTTCATCAGTGGGAACAGGTCTATAATTGTTACTGGTATTTGGCATATCAAATGTGACACGGTAGCTTGCCAGGCTCATGCGGGTGGCATATTCTGTAGTCACCTCTGCACTTCCAGCATTTATTGATGTGGAACTGCAGTTATTGTTTATTGAATAACAACAAAAATATTTTGTATCTCTGAATAACCTCAACAATTCATTCACTTAACTCTAGGAGGACATGTAGAGGAAAATGTCTGATTGAAAGAAAAAGAAATCCTACTAGATTAGGGAAAATACTCCACACACTGTGTTCAGAAAATGTCAATCATGGAGATGTGTAACTTTGAGACCCCAGTGGTGCAAAGGGAGTAAACATACACTCTACAAAGAGACATACAAATGGCCACTAGGCACATAAAAATTACCTGTCACTTATCATTAAGGAAACTCAAATGAAAATGGACAATGAATTGTTATCTACATCTGTCTACAAGACATATATTTCAACAAGATGAAAGACAAAAATCAATGGTGGGCAGTGGAGCCAAAACTATCATTTTCCTTAAAAGGATTCTAAATGGCTTCAGCCCACATGAGAACTATTAAGAATTTCCAAATATTAAAATTTTATTCACCAATTTCATCTAGATGTCTATTTTGCAGAGCAAGTAGTACACAAAACTGAGGTTCTGTGGTGATTCTTGGCCAACACGTCAGTGTAAGAGACCTAGGATGCAGTGCTACATTGTGCTTTGTGGGTGGCAGGGACACTGAGTCACTTAGCACTGGGGACAGGGGATTTAGGATTCAGTAAGTTAACAGGGGATTTTACTGTTTTGTTTGGTGTCAGAGACAAAATGGAATATTTGACTTATTATAACTTATTTGAAAAGATAATGTCTCAAAATTATCAACAGGAAGTGATGTGAGTCATTAGGAAGTGAGATAAGTCAATTTTGCCTTGTTTGTGGGATTATGAATAGTTATATTCTCATGATAACTTCTGAATCTATGTCTTGCAAGCCATGATAAGCAAGAGAAGGAAGAGAGAAAGAGGGTACAGAGAGAGGAGAGCAAGAGAGAGAGAGGAGAGAGAGAGAGAGAGAGAGAGGTAGAGAGTAGGAAAAGTGTACCTTGTCATAGAGGCAGGCTGGGGGTGGGTTAGGGAATCAGGGACACATTGGTGGTGGAACAAATCAAGGGGGGGAGGAATGGATGCTGGAACACTGTAAGGACTGAAACCAACATGATGAACATCCTGGGGGTGTATAACTCAGGTGTAGTGTATAATTAAAAATATTAGTAAAGCTATTTTGAGTTGATGTCTCAGGTTCTGAGGAACAAGCATCAATCCTGGCAGAAACCAGGATCTCTTCCTTATTTTATGCTCCTGCATTTGGAAAAGTTTCTTTACCCAAATTCAGGAGCTTCAAACTTGTGGACCAGTGCCCTACATAGCTGCCTTATATCAAGGGGCAAAGAAGAATGAGTGTTTGCAAAGTAAGCAATGCAAAAATATAGAAAGTCAAATGCTCTTATTTTGTGTGGAAAGGCTTACATTCAGGTGCTGGGACTTAGGTAAAAATTATAAATAGCATTGGACCAGGGCAATAGAATACAGGAGATGCTTGCCTTGCACATGTCCGCTGACCCAGATTAGTTCCCTGAAATTCATTTGGTTCCTGATACCCTCCAGGAGTTATCTCTGTAAAAAAGCTATAAGTAAAAGGCCCTTGAGAACAAAGGTATAATTACAAAAATTCCAGATTATAGATAACATGGAAAGTGTAATGTGAATAACTGGGGGTGAAGCTGGAGCTAAGAAATGGGGATACTATAGAGGGCTTTTGACCTTTACAAGATCTCAAATGCAACTTCTTACAGGGTCTTTCTTCATTCTATTCAGCATGATTTTGTTTTCCTAGTTGGTTTATATTTTAGATAATTATTTATTCTCCTTTTTGTCACCAAGAAGTTTGGGATATGATTAAACCGATGATTCCATTGAATCTACTTTATGCCCTCTTGTTCAAGAAGGGATTGAGTGCTGCATGGTAAGCTCTTGAGGATAAGGTGGGTTATTACTCACATTGGTTTCCTAATTGTCTCGGGGCTGGCTATGTAGCTGTTTGTAACAGAAATACTAAAAGAACCTGGTGTCTGTTATGTTTCCTTTCTCCTTTTGATACTCTATAGCTCTGCATAACTCCAGACCTGATGCAAGGAGTTTAACATTTAACTAAGTCTTAGTTTCTTGCCAATTTGTATACACTGGGGGGAATAATGAATTTAAGCTATGACTTATGTACTTAAAAGTACATAAATAGATAAGCTATAACTATATACTTAAAAAGTATAAGTTTAGTAATCCTTATTGTATATTTTGTCAGGATTACAAAGTTTTAAGTATTTTATATAATATATATACAGATGCCATTCTATAAAATGGGACTAAAAATAGCAATATCTAACAGTTGGTAGAGAATGCTCATAAAGAAAGTTACACAAAAAGTTTATGATATAAGGTAGAAAATTATTTTAGCTAACTTGACAAATGCTGGGGTCACACAGAGTCACAACTTAGAGCTGTGATAATTTTTCAAATTCCACTATCATATTTTATAGTCTCAGTAAAGTGTAGACAAGATATCAATCCCCCCTAAGAGTATCTTACATTTAGTTGGTACACAAGGCAATTCTCTGATTGCTGTAAACAAGAAACATCATCAGTTTGGAACACATACATCTTCACAATAGGAATTTCCTCTTTTCCCTTTTAGCCCCCAGTTCTTTCTCAGGAAGGAGAAGCAGGAGGGATTAAATATGGGCAGGCCCAAGAACAAATGACTGGATAAAGGAACTGTGGTCCATCACTAAAAATGAATACTATGCAGATGTTAGGAAAACAAAAGTTATGAAATTTGTCAATAAATGGCTGGACATGGAGAGGATCATGTTGAGTGAATTTTTTCCAGGGAAAAAGGACAGATATAGAATAACCACATTTTATTTGCAGGGATATAAAAAAAATGAGATGACTACAAGAGTATGTACCTGCACGGCTGAGCCTGGCAAGCTACCCATGTTGTATTTGATATACAAATACCAGTAACAATTATAGACCTCATTCTGGAATGGATTGAGGCTCTTATGTTCCTGGAGCAAGCAGATGCCCTTGGCTCTACTAGCATGAGACAGGACATATGGAGATGTTACTGGGGCCCACTGAAGCAAATCGATGATAGAACAGGAATATAGTGATAGTGATAGTGATATAAAAAATAAGATACCAATATTAAAAGAGGCCAGGCAAAATGTAGATCAGGAGTCTCTTGTCAGTGGATAGAATCTACCACAAGTGTGTGCATCAGAGGTTGGGTAAGACAGAGAAGGGAGCAGTGTGCTAATAATTGTGTTGGAAATGATAGTACCAGCATAGAACTGAGCAATGAATTTAGGCAACGGAATACTTGGGATACTCTATAAATGTATATATTGCAAGCCATAAAAGTGTAGAAAGAAGGAAGAGAGAGAGAGAGAGAAAGAGAAAGAGAAAGAGAAAAGAGAGAGAAAGAGAGGAAGTGCTTTTTAGGTTGGGTTGGGGAGGGAATCAGTGGACATTGGTGGTTTGAAATGGGCAATGGTGGAGGGATGGGTGCTGGAACATGACGACTGAAACTCCAAACATGAACATTTTTGTAATTGTATTTCTCATGGTGGTATAAAATTAAAACAAAATAAAATAAATTATGCACTTTGAGATCAAGACCCAGCCACTCCAGACCCATAGCTGCACGTTCGGCCCCATTATGGAAGAACCCATGGAGCTGACCTCCCAGTGTAGTTTCAGCTAGCCCTGGCAAGTCCAACATTGCTCCAAGGATCATTCACGGGTGCAGGAGGGGCCAAACTGGCCTACTTGAAGTGGGGATTTTGGGCCTCTGCCGCTTTCACTCTACCTCCATGTACCAGCTACCCTGGAGAGAGTAGATCCGCCCAGACCCACTGCTCCATTGGTATAGCGCTCCTTGGTGCATACAAAATTCTTAGAGAGTAGTAGATTTTTTGGATCTGGTCCTTCATGGAGATCTTTCTTAATTTATACACTGTATAAATGAGACTCAAGACACGGGGGCAGAGCTGCTACTTGGCTCCCCTGTGCCCAGAAGCTCAAGAGCACCCGTGGAGGGATGGCGTGGTTCTAGCCCCCTGGCCTGCCACCCCAGCAGAGCTCCTCACAAGTTCCAGACAACCCCACCACTCCATTTTTCCACATCTGACTCTCGCTCCGAACTCCATCCAGCAGAAGAGCCATTACAGCCCGGCTAGCACGGTCACTTGAAGTCAAGCAGTTTATAAGAAATGCTGGAGATCAGAGGTGACTACAAGAAATTATGCCGCCCGCATGGTAGAGCCTGGCAGAAAGCTCCACCCATGTTGTATTTGATATGCTAAATACCAGTAATAATTATAGGGCCTGTTCCCATGACCTGATGGAATGGTTTGAGGATCTTTATGTTCCTGGAGCTAAAGCTAGATGCCCTACGGATTACTAGCAGCTAGTACATATGGAGATGTTACTGGTGCCCGCTCGAAAAAATATGGATGATGGAGGGGAAGAGAAAGTATACAGTGATATAGTGATACAGTGATACATTTCTAGGCAGGTTCAACTGATACATGTCATCCCGTATCTTAGTGTAGCCAGAGTAACCCAGCCATCATTAGGTTAGTCATTCTCAACATCCAAACTACACAGTTCCTAGAGCTCCACCCAAGAGAAAACTCTGGGTGGTTTTCCCTCTAAGTTTCATCAGTAAATGCTTGAGATGAGAGGCCTTATACTGAGAGTGTACCTACATGGCAGAGCCTGGCAGAGCTACCCGTGTTTTATTTGATATGCCAAAAACCAGTAACAATTTGGACCTCATTCCCATGACCTGAAGGAATGGTTTGAGGCTTTTCTGTCCCTTTAGCAACCAGATGCCCTGGCCACACTTACTTTCAACAGGTGATCTTATGTAGATTTTACTTGAGCTTGCTTTCGAAAGCAAATTGATGAAGAACGGGAAGGCGTAGATTACAAGTGAATGAGCTTTTTGGCTGTGGATGCTTCAAGTGATGATAGGAGATCTGGGAGTGAACTATGTACTTCAGTTTCTAATTCGTATTATTTTACTTTGTAACTTGTAGGGTGGTAAATCAAGAATTGCTCCTCTCATTTCAAGAGGGAAAATTGAAATTCATATATTTGAAGCAATTTTCTAAAGATTATATAGCTCTAGTAAAAAGGCTAGGATTTAAATTCAGATTGATCTTATCCGAAAAGCGACTCATAGCATTATAGATCCTACGCCCTAGTTTTATATTCTTAGCACCTGATTATCAACTTAACAATAGTTGTTTCAGGCATGAACTACCTTCAGCATCAATATCACCACAATGTGATACCTCTCACCAGTGGTACCAGTTTTCCACCCACTACCTCAGCCTGCTCCTACAGGCATCACTGTCACTGTCTTCCGGTCATCTTCGATTTGCTCGACGGGCACCAGTAACATCTCCATATGACCTGTCTCATGCAGTAGAGCCCAAGGGAACTCTGCTTGCTCCAGGAAATTATAAAGAGGCCTCAAACCATCCTATCAGGTCATGGGAATAGGTCTATAATTGTTACTGGTATCTGGCTTATATCAAATATGACACGGTAGCTTCGCCAGGCTTTGCCAACTAGGGTAGCAACTCTTGTAGTCATCTCAAAATCCAGCATTTATTGATGAATCGACGCAGGCACAAGGGGCATGAGCGGGCTGTGTAGGCTGGTCTGTTGGGTGGAGTTCTGGTAAGGGAAGTCCGGATGTGGAAAATGAGGTCCTCATGGAGTGGGGCTTGTTGTGAGGCTCTGCTGGGGTGGCAGGCCAGGGCTAGAACCTGCCATCCCCTCCCAGGCACCTCCTGAGCGGCTGGGCACAGTGAGAGCCAGTAGCAGCTTCTCACTTTTTTGTGTACAGGCATACACAAAAAAAAATTATATTGTTTAGTACAACAAAAAAAGGCAAAATGGAATTATCAAAACTTAGATCAATAAAAAGTAAATTTTTCTCTTACCTAAAACAGAGAAAGGAACAGTGTGCTAATAATCTTGTGAAATGATAATACTAGCCTAGAACTTAGCATCAATTATAGGCAAAGAGATACACATGATAACCTCTAAATGTATGTATTGAAAACCAGAATGTGTAAGAGAAGGAAGATAGAGATAAAGTAGAGAAAAAGATAAAGAGCCTGCTATAGAGGCAGGCTGAGGAGTGGGAGGGAATTGAAGACATTGGTGGTAGTAAATGGGCACTGGTGGGTGTCACTGATGGGTGCTGGAACACTATATGACTGAAACCCAAACATGTGCATCTTTGTAATGGTATATCTCTACAGTCACTTGTCACTTGTCTTCCCCGTTTTTCATCGGTTTGCTTGAGTGGCACCAGTAATATATCCAAGTGTCCTGTCATGAGCTAGTGTAGCCCAAGGGCATCTGTTCACTCAAGAACACTAAGCCTCAAACCATTCCAGGTCATGGGAATGAGATATAATTGTTACTGGATTTTGGCATACCAAATACATCATGGGTAGTTTGCCCGGCTCTGCTGTGTGGGTGGTACACTCTCAGTAGTGGCTCTCATCTCATTCATTTACTGATGAACAACAGGGGAAAGATTGGCTCTTCTCAGGCGACTCTGAGGAGCTGTGGAGTCCAGATGTTGAGAAAGATTCGCCCTAATGGTGTGGGGTTCCTCTGGCTTCTTGCTGGAATAACTGGGATGACAGGCCAGTGCTGCAACCCACCTTAGAACTATAAACAGTGTGTTAATGTGAAAGATCTTGGGAAGGACCTGGTCCTAACTTCCATTATTGACTAAGAATGGCGTAGCCACAGAGCGGCAGGATGTCGGTGCGGCTGTGGGTCTGGAGTGTCTCTCATCCACTCTTGCTGCCTGTGGTTCAATTTGATGAAGCTCACAGACACAGCAGCCGACATGGAGGTGGAGGAACGGAGGAGGAGCCCAAATCCTACTCCAAGTCCATCAGGCCCCTGCATGTGTGGGCACACCCTAGGATCTATGTAGGACTCGGCAAGGTTTGGCTGGGCCATTTACCACCCTCTGAACTCATGGGCTGCTCCATGTGGCTGAGGCACAGCTGTGGGTCTGTAGTGCTCTTTTCTGTTGCTTGCTATGGTGGCTGGGAGCTCGCAGTCATGCCTCTGACATGGAGGTGGAGGAATGGAGAGTGGAGCCCAAATCCCTGCCCAAGTCTTAGCCATGGCTCCCGAGTGTGAGTGAACTCCTAGAGCTATGTTGGATTCGACCATGGGTTTCGAGTCCAACACACAATATTTTATACTATTGTGATATACTTATCACAATAGTATAAAAATATTATAGTATTATTTTTATACTTTTATACTTGGGATATTGGTGGGATCACTGATATTGTAATCGCTGATTTTATAATATATTAAGTCTGTGTAGTTTTGCGTGTGAAGTGTATAGTGATAGTGTAATCACTGATCACTATCACTATCTTCCCGTTAATCATCTACTTGCTAGAGTGGGCACCAGTAACATCTCCATATGTCCTTTTCTCATGCTAGTAGAATCCAAAGGCATCCACTTGCTCCAGGAATAGACAGTAGTGTAATAAAATATTAAAAAAGAAAAAGAAGGCCACAGAAACCCTAGTTCTTGGAATAAAGATCAAGACTCTAATTTTTCCTATAAAATTAAAATTTTATATTTGTTAAAAATATTGCTTTTATGCTTTATATATTTTGTAGAGAAAAGAAAGCTACAACAAAAATCCCTTTATGTGCTCCACACCAAAAACAGCCACAAGGTACTCTAAAATGAGTAGAATACTTGAAGAGATACTTCCAAATAATATGATTTTATTGTGCCTTTGTTGATGTAGTATATCATGTTAAATGTTTTGTGTATGTTGATCCAATATTGTATCCTTGGAATAAATACCACTTGATTATGAGAAAAAGTAAATTTGTTATAATTGTTATAGCTCAAAGTGATTATTTTAGTCAATGTCTGGGGCTTTACTGGGTTAGTAGGTGCTAGAGGGGGCCTTCTGTCTATTTTCGTGCTCACCCTGAGCTTGGTGGCCTTCTATGCAACTTTCCCATCTGATTCTATATGGTGAATATATGCTGTGCATCCCTGGAGCTAAATACCTGGAACAACTCTGATGGTTTGGCAATTTGATAAAGTTCAGTCGTGGAGCTTGGGGTTGCTGTGCCTTATGGAAGGAAGGGGAATCCTCCTGCCCGCATTCTGAGAAAGTCACAAAAGTTCTTTGCTCACAAAGTACCTGGAAAGATTTGTCAGGATCATGTTCTTTCACGGTTAGTTGTAGAGGTGGGCTGTTTTTCTCCTGGCAGGTGATGGATGTAAGGTGGGGGCTATTGGGTTTTCTGGTGGAGGCGAATATAGGAAATATAGGGGAGAAGGCCTGATCCCATTCCAATAACACCAGAGTTTTTCAAATGTAGAAATTGATCCCACTGGGAAGATTCAGGTGTTTATCATTCTTTTGAGATTAGTTGTAGACGTGGGTCATTTCTATGTGGCTGTGGGTTCCTCTGCCTTCAGGCAGAAGGGGAATCTGCTTGCACCTGCTCCAAGATGGCCCCATAGTTTTCAGCTTAAACCATATCCCGGGAGATATTCAGTGGCATCATGTTCTTTTCCATGATTAGTTGTGGAACTGCCAGCAAGATGTGGGGTGTGAGTGGGGACTGTTGGGTTTTCTATTGGGGTGGGGGAAATGTCTCATTCCCATTTCTGGAACACCTCAGAGTTTTCAGCTGGTCCCACCCAGGGAAAATTGAGCTTCCGGTCATTCTATTTTTGAGATTAGTTGTGGATACCTCCCTGCTTTCTGGTAGCACCAATAACAATTGGTTGACATTGGAAAAAACTAAATCTTCCAGAGTTTACGTTTCTCATTTGCAAATCTTAGTAAATACCTAAGTTTATGAGAGTTAATTTTAGATTGCTTGTGCATGTTTTGTATTTACCAGTGATTAGCTACTAAGGTTTTGGTGGGAGTCTTGAATGAAATCTTATATAATGGGTGGGGAAACTTTTATTCACATAAGGACCATTTGACTGTTTAGGATATTATTCATGAACAGACAAAATAGGCACATAGGTTGTGGTAATCATGTCTGTCCCATCATATACCAGGTCAGACCTTGTAATTTTCAGCCTTCTGTGACCCAAAAAATGGCTGCTCTCCATTCATGTCTTATGTAGTGGAATCGGCTTGTGTTTGTCTCTGACATCAAGGAAGACAATCTCTGATCTGATAAAATGTGTATCTAACACTAAGCTCAAATTGGCTGATTAGAAAATGGTTCCTGAATTTACTTACTTTATATCTGTTGGGCCTTCCAAGTGGTGCTCAGGAGGCTCTAGGGTTCCAAATGGCAGTTCTTGGCCAACTAGCAACTGGTTCTGGGCAGGGTTCAAGGATACAATGCTACTTTAGTCCTCCCATACCAGGGATACTTTGTACATCTGGATGCTTCTGGGTTACATTGACTATGCTTGTGGAGCCGGGAGGTGTTAAGAATTAAACTGGGCCAGGAACTTGCTATGGACCCTTACTAGGTACTTTCTCCTAGTCCTGAATGAATTGGAAATAATTTACAAGTTAGTTGCTTATGTAGTAAATGTATTGTGAGGAAAACAACCACTTTATCTTAGAAAAACTATACAGAAAAGTGCCAATTCAGTATATATGCAAACTTGCATTTATTGCAGTGTTGTTAATATAGTTCAGATCTGAAAACAACCAAGTTTCCAACCACAGATAAGTAAAGAAGTTGTGATATATGTTTTATATAAGAAAAATAAAATCTTTCATTTAGTGAAAAGATGGATGAACCCGAAGAGGGCTGCATTAGTAAACAAATAGATCTCTGTTCATATGTGGTACATAAGGAAACAATAAGAGAATAGACAGTATTCATTAACAAGAAATGTCTAAATCAGGCTATAGAAATCAGGTTACAAAGAAGCTGAAAGGGTCAAATAGATGTAGTGAGGGGAAAGTAAAGTATTAAGGGTAGCTATAACACTGGGGCCTAAATCATATAAATACTACAGTCTTATCCAGCCACATTACCTAAATAAAAACATTAAAAGCAAAAAGGATTGAATAGAAAATGAGTAAAAGAAGATATAAAGTACAGGTTTCTTTGCTATCTGAAACTAGATTTCCTATGAAATCTTTCTGAAGCTGAAATGATATAAAACATAAAAGCAATTACTATTAATTTACACAAATATTGAATGTTCCTAAACTCAGAAGATTACCTAAAAAATTACGTCAAATAACATATGAAACCCAAATAAAACCTACATAGAGCCAAACCTTGAACGTTACGATAAACATGGCCTGATTCATACCATTCCTGGAGAATGTGTAAAGACCCTTGTTGCTTGAAGTACAACTGTATTTACAATAGCTGCTATAAACAATTTCATCTTCTACTTTTTTCCTACTAAGGTAAAATCCCCTTTGGGTTTCTTTTTATTAGCAAAAGTAGTTACTGATCCTGTATTTTATGTTAACGAAAAGAAATTGGGGGTTGCAAGCTTTTTTAAAATCAGAGGTTATCTGGTCAGAGAAATGTAGAAGGTAGGTTTGTCTTGCATGCAGTGAACGAGCTTGATCCCTGATGTCCCACACTTCCCCCTGAGGCCACAGGAGTGATCCTGAGCACAGAGCCAAGAATTAACTATGAACACAGCCAGGTGTGGTCCCAAAATGGAAAAAAAAAGTAGGGATATACCGCAATATAATGTTGAGTGATGAGTCAGGAAGAATACTTGGAAAGAACTCAGGACACCAAGTCCTAGAACATATATGGAAGTTTGATATGCTCAAAAGGGAAAACACGTACGAATCATTGGATATTGCAAAGCACTCGAACATGAGAGCATTTAAAAAGGACAAGAAACATTCTATGAGGAAGGTGCCTGGTGAGTGCTAAGGGATTAGTGAGATATGATGATAAATCTTGCAGAGAAATTAGGATTTCAGCCAGGAGAAAGTATGTGATTCTGGAAAGACTGCAATTGGTGTGGCATCATGACCACGTTTCTATTTAAGAACATTCATGTCATTGAGAAGTGTGTGGAAAGATAGAAAGCAGTAGGGGGATGATTATGTCAGTAGACTTAAAAGGCAGAACCTTTAGAAATTGATGGAGGCAAATAAAATCTGGCTTTAGAAAATGATGTTTATTACGGTAGGGATGGGAATGAGGAAAACAGATTTCAATGGCATTATTTAGGGGTTGAATTAATATGATATTGGGCATTACTTTGCAATTCAGATACTGAATCGTTACCATGTTTTTTCCCTTTACCTATTCTGCACACAGTTCTTCAAAGCGGTCATTTCACACTGTCTGTCATAGTGGTTCCTCCCTATCCTAACTTTCTTTCCCCCGAGAGGCTGAAGCAGATTTACAAGCATGGAAGAACCTCCTGACCCTTCTTTCTACTGTCCTTGGATGTTGGAAGGACATATTGTTTTTCACACCCCACAAATGAGTGCAATCATTCTAAGTCTGTCCGTCTCCTTCTGACTCATTTCAATCAACAGGATACACTCCATGTCAATTCATTTATAAGCAAATTTCATGACTTCATCTTTACAAACAGCTGTGTAATATTTCATTGTATAGATGTACCATAATTTCTTACACCAGTCATCTGTTCTCAGGTACTCGGGTTGTTTCTAGATTCTGGCTACTCTGAACAGTACTGCAAAAACATAGAAGAGCAGATGGTGTTTCTGCTGTGTGTTGTTGAAGCCCCAGGGTATATTTACAGAAGCTGTATTGCTGTGTTATATGGAAGCTCAATTTCTAGTTTTGAGGAATGCCCATATTGTTCTTATAAAAGGCTGGACCAGTCACTTCCCACCAACAATGAAGGAGAGTCCCTTTCTCCCCACAGTAACACTGCATTGTCTGTTCTTTTTTTATGTTTTATGAGTGTGTGCCAGCCTCTTTGGTATGAGATGATATCTTGTTGGTTTGATTTGCATCTCCCTGGTGATTAGCGATGTAGAGCATTTTTTCGTGTATCTTTTGGCCATTTGTATTTCTTCTTCGAGAAAGTTTCTGTGCATTTCTTCTCATTTTTGGTGGGGTTGGATTTTTTTTCTGTAAAAGTTCACCAGTACTTTTATATATATATATATATATATATATATATATATATATATATATATATATATATATATATATAAAACAAGCCAGACCACCCTACCCTTACTCCATGGGGGCCCGCCATTTTCCACATCCGACTTCCCTCTCGTCACAACTCCACCCAGCAGACCAGACTATCACAGCCCGGATCATCCGACAGCCACCCTGCAGCAGTTTCTTTCAATCCAGCCCAGGTATGCTGGAACCAGAGACTCTCAGACATGGGGCAGAGCTGCTCCTTGCTCTCCCTGTGCCCAGCTGCTCGTGAGGTGCCCAGGAGGCATGGCGGGTTCTAGTCCTGGCCTGCCACCCCAGCAGAGCCTCACAGCAAGCCAGACCACCCTCCCCTACTCCATGGGGCCCCGCCATTTTCCACATCCGGACTTCCCTCTCGCCAACTCCACCCAGCAGACCAGACTATCACAGCCTGGCTTGTGATAACCTGGTTTCATCTATAAATGCTTTATTTAGAGGTGACTACAACAGTATGCCACCCACACTGCAAGCCTCCGCAAGCTGGCTCTTGTAGTATTTGATATGTCAAATACTAGTAACATTTATATTAGGTCATTCCCTTTGACCTAATATAATGGTTTGAGGCTCTTTATGTTCCTGGAGCAGCGTTGATGCCTTTGGGTTCTACAGCATAGAGACAGGGCATTTGGAGATATTACTGGTGCCCGCTCTAGCAAATAGATGATTAATAGGAAGATAGTGATATGAATATATATATATATATGTTTAAAGATATATTACTGTATTTTAAGATATATTACTATATAGTAGTATATATATACTACTATAATTAAGATATAATACTATGTGGGACATTTCAAATTTTTGTTTGTGGGGTATGGAGTGTTGGGAACAGAATGGGGTAAAATCTCAAGAATTTACTGTGGCATTATTTAATGCTAATCAGACTATTAAGTAATTATGCTCTATGTGGAAGTAAAACTAACAACTGGATCTAAAAAGCTCACTCTGGGGCCAGAGCAACAGTAGTAGTGTGGAGGTTGCCTTGCACACAGCCAACCCTGGTTCGATCCCTGGCATCCTCGTATGGTCCTGAGCATTGCCCAGAGTGATTCTCCTGTGTGCAGAGCCAGGAGTATCTCCCTGAGAATTGCCAGGTGTAACCCCCAAATAAAAAAAAAAAAAAACCTTACTCTAATTACTATCTTGGGCATGAAATAATAAGATTATATACATGTATATTTTGTCTATTTTCCTACCCCTTAACTCTATTAAAAATTCACCAAAATCAGTATTTTTTATCATGATCACAATTTTCCCATTCATCATCCATTTGCTAGAGCAGGCACCAGAATATTTCCATATGTTCCTACCCCCTTACTCAGAGAAATCTATTTCTCAGGCATAATCACCAAAGGTTTCTGCTTCAAGAGTGATAAGGAGCTTCTTACCTTATTCTTTTACTAGCCATCTTTCTTCATTCTTGTACACAGACAAGTCATCTCACTTTCTCTAAGAGGGAATCAAGGAATTCAATTGTTTCTAGTTAAGAAAGATACTTATTTTTGTGAGGCAAATATAATTAAATTTAACATCCAGCAACAATATCTCATTAAAATTCACCAAAATCAGTATTTTTTTAGCAGCCCACGATCTTCCCGTTCATCATCTATTTGCTAGAGCAGGCACCAGTAATATTTCCATATGTTCTGTCTCATGCTAGTAGAACCCAAAGGCATCCGCTTGCTGCAGGAACATAAAGAGCCTCAAAACATTATATTAGGTCATGGGAATGACCTAATATAAATGTTACTGGTATTTGGCATATCACAATACAACACGAGCAGCTTGCCAGGCTTGCCGGTGGGTGGCATACTCTTGTAGTCACCTCTAAATAAAACATTTATTGATGAACTTAGGGCCGCTAGCAGCCATGTGCAGGCTGTGATAGTCTGGTCTGCTGGGTGGAGTTATAACGCAGAGGGAGGTCCGGATGTG
The DNA here is from genome assembly GCA_021461705.1 of Cryptotis parvus. Lineage (NCBI taxonomy): Eukaryota > Metazoa > Chordata > Mammalia > Eulipotyphla > Soricidae > Cryptotis > Cryptotis parvus. The sequence continues at coordinate 22,115 of JAJIBD010031644.1, read as the reverse complement.
GAAAATGCGGAGGCCCCCGTGAGTAGGGGCTGTCGTCTGGCTTGTTGAGGCTCTGCTGGGGTGACAGGCCAGGGATAACCCGCCATGCCTCCCAGGTGCCTCATGAGCTACTGGGCACAGGGAGAGCGGGTAGCAGCTCTGCCCCATGTCAATATAAAAGTATTGTTTATAGTTTACAGATAATCAATAAAAGTAGTTAAAAAGTTATTTTTGTTTTAATTAGCCTTCATTAAGGATAAAGCAGCCATAAGCACAATGTCAATATTAAAATGTAAGTCACCTTCAATTGTCCTTGTTTATATTTTTATTATAAGTTTAACTTTCTGTTTCTTCCAACATCCGACAAAGTGGCCAGCATCTTTCAATCATCAAATCAAATTTCTTTGTTAAATTTTTTCTTTGGTGCAATGCTAAATATGCTGTGAGTATTCTGATCAGCTAAGTCATTTCCATAATTAGAACAAGACACTTCTTTCTGAAGTATGTTCTCATACCATGGTTTAATGTTACACAAAAGCCAAGTCACAAAGCTGTTATGTTACATGGTCCTAAAATAGCAATTGTCCTTAGATATTTATTTATATATTTATTAGGTTTTGTAAATATCTACCTAATTACTTACTTACTCTGGTAGTCTGTCTACAATCCCAGCTAGATATATTTCTAATTCTGCTTTCTTGGGCTTATCTGCTTATGACTAATGCAATACAAGTCAGAGCATTTCCATTTAAATACGTTATTTCTGTTTCATGGGTGTGTTGTGGATGCCAATTGACATGAGGTATTCAAAAACCTACCTTAGTCTTTCAAGGGTAATGGAAAAACAACAGTGAAATACATTAAGTAGTTCCTATTCTGTTTATTTACAAACCTGTAGAACTTTAGGCATACGATGACCTTGATGTAATGAGATAATAGGCTCATGGGTTTGCTGAGTGGGCAAGGGATCCCTACGTGGAGACTGGACTTATCTCAGGTTCTGCATTGTAGGGAAGTTATAGAATGCTGTTTTATGACTCTATACTGCATAGAGGTCTTGAGCATGCACCACATCAATGTTATTTTCATTTCACTCTCTTCTGCCTTTGTCTCTTTTCTTTCCACACTCTTCACATTGCAGTTGAATAAAGTTCATCATATGTTGTCATCATTTTTTCTCTTATTTTCTAGTTTCTAAGATTCAGACATCTCAGCTGATACTTTCTGACAACAGTCTCTGAGTCACAACAGCCTTGTTTTACTAATTAGTCCCTCTAGTACGTACCCTTGAATTAGCTGAATTAAGAATATTGTTTATGGGGTTGGAGATAGTACAGTGGCTAAGGCGCTTGCCACATATGCAGCCAACCCATCCCCTGAACTCTGCCAAGAGAGTGATACCCTGAGCGCAGAGCCAGGAGTAAGCCAGAGCAGCCCGGATGTGACTCATAAAACAAAAAACAACAAAGAAAAAAAACGTTGTTATTGCTCCGGCATGTTGCTTCCCTAAAACCTCTCCATCATCTAAAGTAACAGGGAAAATCATGGGACACTGGTGGAGGGAAATGGTCACTGGTGGAGGGATGGGTACTGGAACATCTTTAAAATTCCTTTAATTCCTACATCTCATTCTTCTTCCTAACATCTGAGACAGGTAAACTCCATTTTACCCAAGTCTCAGTGCCTTATCTCCTTATCTTTGGTTTTCAGTATGACTGAAACCCAAATATGAATACTTTTGTAACTGTATATCTTACAGTGGTATAATAAAAATTAAAAATAATAAAGTAATAGGAAAACTTCTTTATGCAGGCAATATTCCCTGATGATTTGATTTTACCTGGTTCTATAATCCTTGTCAATAAGAAGCAATAACGTATAATGAAAGTTATTATAAATATGGAAGTTTTATACTTCCATAGTCCTTTAACCTTAGCACTTCTTAAACTACTTACAGATTTTTTCCATTTGTGCATGTAAATTGTATACATTTTTATATGTACAAGTGGCACTTTTCAACACAGATTTTCCATTTAACACTGATTTTCAACTATTTTTCCAAGTCACCTTAATTTTTAATAATGGTAGTACAATGTTCATGGGAAGTTAGTGATGGTTGAGAAGCAGTAGGATTTGTTGCCAGTCTACATACTTTAAACAATGCACAGAAACCCTTTGAGCCTCAGTTTGATCAATTGTGAAATCAAGATTAAAGGATATGCAAATTACATTGTCCAGTGCTTAACATTTGACAAACACTACTTGTAATTTCTAATCCATTTGAGTCATGGGAGTTTGTTTTTATGGTGTGTTGATTGGAAAAATTGTATTTGCTGTTTCACAAGATGTTTCCAGACAATTGTTGGGCTCCTTAGAGTAAAGCTCACTTGGCTTACATTTTTGATATATATAAGTGGGAGCTTGTTTTGTTGATATGACCGCTAAGTTTTCTCTTAGACAGAAGTCTACCTCCATGAACTGTCAGTGTGTGTGCAGTAGCCGATTGTATTTCATTATAAAATATTTTTCTGTTTAAACTGAAACATAGCCACAAATATTCTATGCTCTTATTTACAAAACAGAAACATCTTTTAAAATTCCTTTAATTCCTACATCTCATTCTTCTTCCCCTACCTTCTGAGACAGGTAAGCTCCATTTTACCCAACTCTCAGTACCTTATCTCCTTTGCCATCTTTTGTAAATAGCATCAATGGAGTGTGCTCTTTGCTTTCTGCAAGAGTTAGGTGTCACTTGTAAAAGTGGTCCTAGTGTGACACACTGTCAAGCAGTTACAATTCTGACAGACGTACAAAGGCAACTTATTTTATGCGATGAAAGAATGAAGGAGCAGAGAGATGTGTGTTTATTTTCCCTTATTTTTATCTTCAAATGGTTTCTTGGCAGTCAGTCACCAATTGTTCAGTTTGATTCTGCTCTATTTGAATAAAAAGTAGCTCTTGCTCAAAGTTAAGCTTTATAACCACTTTATGGGATTCAGATTTAAGATCTATGTTTAAGAATGATTTCTTATCATGCATTCTTATGGATTTCTTCCCCAATATGCTAACTTATCATTTTTAGACTTAAGAATTTGCTCCTTCAACAAAAATGAAACCCCAGGCTTTTTATTTTTATTTTGTGTACTTAGCAAGTATTAACTGAAAACAGAAATGCTTTAAAAATTACAGTGTTAATGAACAGCTTTGTAAATGTCTATCTTTATGGTGTTAGAATAAAAATATTTTAATAAAACTACATTGTTTTTCTTCTTGGCACAGCTCTTTGTATATCTCAGCAGCAATACACAATTTTCATGTTCTCAATTTTTCTGTCTGGTAGTAAAACTCTTGTCTAACATATCATGATGGCAGTTGTCCAAAAGATTCCAGTTCTGTCTTGTAAGCAGTATTAAACTTACCAATGGTTAGTCATGTTTGTAATAATTGCTTCAATATGAGCTTCTGATATTTTGGTTCAAAAAAAAGTCTCTGGCTAATTTTCAAGACAAATGGGGAGGTTCATTTCTGATGATTGCTTAATCTTCATCCCCAGAAGAATCTTTCACCATAAAAAAGAGTCAAGAAGCATTCTGAACACCAACTTGCCTGAACATGTTTCCTTTTGCTTTGCTCCTTTTTTCCTCTGCTCTTGAAATCCTCTGGAATGACAAACTTGGGAAGCAGTACAATTTGAAATAAAAGACTTTAATTTTCAACATACCCTTTTTCAAATGCATTTTTATTTTTTATTTTTATTTATTTTTTGGCTTTTTTGGGTCACACCCCTGCAATGCTCAGGGGTTTCTCCTAGCTCTGCACTCAGGAATTAACTCCTGGCGGTGTTGGGGGACCTTTATGGGAGGCCGGATCCAACCCCAGTCGGCAGGCTGACGCCTGTAAGGCAAACGCCCTACCCGCTGGACTATAGCTCCGCCTCTCAAATACATTTTTAACCTCAAAATTATAAGGAGATAGAATGTGATCAGTTCGTAGCTATTTTTTTCTGCCTTGTTTTAGGCTAATGGCAGCATTTCATAGTATGTTGCACAGAATTTTAGGAGAATAATATTTTCAGGGTGGAGCTTCTGTGAAATCTGTAATAACAATGGGAGGCAACGTTTTGCAGAAGTTTGAGCAATTGAACTTGTTTTTGAGAAGTCATTATAATAATTTTTTGTTTTATTTTAAAAATCCCATCAAATCATATATCCAATTGAAAGGATTTAAATGTTTATTTTTCCTTAGATACGATGCCCCCCACTTAAGAATTAGAATTAATTTTTTTATATGAGGGTAAAGAAGAACACGTGATGGCACAGAGATAGGTTTGAGATTCTTTATTCCCCCAGCGGTCCTCTCTCTCTCTCTCTCTCTCTCTCTCTCTCTCTCTCTCTCTCTTGCTTTTTGGGTCTCACCTGGCGATGCTCAGGGGGTTACTCCTGGCTCTTTGCTCAGGAATTACTCCTGGCGGTACTCAGGGGACCATGTGGGATGCTGAGGATCGAACCCAGGTCGCCCACGTGCAAAGCTTAACACTCTACCCGCTGTGCAATCGCCTCCAGCACCCTAGGTTTGAAATTCTGTCTGAATTACTGAATCCAAACACATCAGGGTTCAAACCATTTGACAAATTAACTGAACAGGAGTTGGTACATTATAATCATCAAGAGCATAGAGTGGGGTTGAATCCCAGCTTAATTTAGCAACTGCAGCAATAGTAAGTTGTTTTAAAAATCTGTTTGTGCTTCAGTTTGCTCTTGTGTAGAATAGGAATAATACCACAACCCCATGAATATATTCCTCAGAAATTATTGCAATGCTTCAATGAGTTAATATTGGCAAAATGTTTGGGTTATATTAATTGTTTCAACTGCTGTTTTCACCACAGATATAGGATATTAATGTGATAAAGACAATATAGCTTTTCTTCTCTGCACGTAATCCATTTTCTCATGGAAAGGTTCCTAGGTTTTTACTGCTTTGACATATTTAAATTTGTATCACTATCTCTTCTGCTTGCCTGAGTAGAGACTTAGTTCCACCTGTAAACCTCAACTCTCACAGTTATCTAAAAGTCTTAATAGACAAATAACAAAATTACAGAAATAATTTTTCTGGAACTAAGTGATGAGCAATGTTGCCTGATATACAAATTAGATAACAAACAGAACATTTGAATATCATATTTTCTGTATCATGATTAGTGAGTGTTGTTATTCTAAATATATCACTTGGTAGCTTCCTAACTGCTTGATTATTTCAACAGTCCTTTTGTTCCCAATCAGTCTTTAAACTCTCTGAGGGATTGTGTTTTGCTTACCATTAAATTCTAGAAATGTCTATTAAATACTATCACTATCACTATCACTCTCTTCCCGTTAATCATCTATTTGCAAAGCGGGGCGCGTGAGCTGGTACCAGTCCCATATCCCGTGGCTCGCCATGCTAGTAGAGGCAACCAAAGGCATCCGCCCGCTCCTACATTTAAAAAGTAGTTGATTATTAATAAATATATGAATACATGGTTCGGTAATAATACTTTGAAAATCATTGTCTTTATAGAATAATTTTAAAAATATTCATGTATAATTAATGATATTATTTAAATTAATATTTATATTAAGAACATAGAAAGTTGAATAGAGAGATCATTAACAGCACAGATGCAGGCTTAAGAATGAACCTCCAGTATTGTATCTTTATCTATGGTTTTTGTCATTTTGATTAGGATATGTCTTGGAGTCTTTTATTTGGGTCTATTTTAGCTGGTACCCATCGGGCTTCCTGGATATGGATGCCTACATACATTCTCTAGCTTTGTGAACTTTCTAGCAATTTTTCTTTTGACCATACTTCCTCATTGGGGTAGCCTTCTTATCCCTCTGGGACTTCAAAGTTTCTTACATTATTCCTCCTGAATTCTTCCCAAAGCTTAAAATACATGGTATGAGACTAATACACAGAGACAGTAGAAATGGGGGGGCCAGGAGGACTGGTCCATGGCTGGAAGCTTGCCATAAGTGGGAGGAGGAGGGGTGTTAGGACTGAGAGGGACTATTATGACAATAACAGTTGGAAATGACCAGTTTAGACAAGAACTAAATGCTGAAAGGAAATAAAGTGATATATGTGATAACCTTTCAGTGTCTGTATTGCAAACCACAATTCCTAAAAAGGCCAGAGAAAGGGAGAAAGACAGAGAGACAGAGAGACAGATACAGAGACACAGAGAGAGATAGAGAGACAGAGAGCAGAGAAGAAAAGTCTTTCATAGGGGCAAGTGGGTGACTGAAGGGAAACCAGGGACATTGGTGGTGGGACACTGGTGAAGAGATGGGGTTGGAACATTGCATGACTGAAACCAAGTCATAAACAACTTCGCATCTGTGTATCTATCTCATGGTAATTAAATTAAAACAAACAAACAAAAACAAAGCAGACGAAGAATGAGCCTCCAGTTTGCTAATTCTGCTGTGTCTGTTTTAGGTAAAATGAGAAAGGATTTGGCAAATCAAGAAATAGTACCTCTACTACTCTCTTGAATCTTTTCATTTTGTCACTCACATAATACAGTTCTGTGTTCTGTGTCCAAAAGATACATCACGAATAAAGGAGAAAATCTTGACACATTTAGTATATTCTCTTTCTGGAAAGCAAAGTAAACAGGAAAGTAGGAAAATTGCTACATATCTTTAATTCCTGTCCTAGCTTCCAGGAAGCCCAAGTTGAAACAACAGTCTTTGACATTTGTGCTCTCAGGTAGGTATCTTGAGCATTGAACCCTTTAGTACCACCAAGGTAAATATAAAATGGATGTGGCATCTTGTTGAAACATTACAACACAGGCAAATGGATTACTTTTAACTTATCCATTGAGAATACCATATGTAGACAGACATTCTTAACCATATGGAAACTATTTTGAGGAAATTAAAGTTTGAAGGTCAATACTTCAATGATTCCACTATAATTATTATTATTCCTATTTTTATTATTTTCCTGTTGCCTTGTTCTCAAATCAGATCTGAATATTGATTTCCTATATAGTAGTGCTAAAATAATCTGTGAATCAGATTTTATTTCTTCATTCCTCTTTAAATTCCAGACATTTCTCTTTTTTCTCTAAGTTACATGAACATATCATAGACTTTTTTGGGGGATATTTTGCACACATGTGATTATGATTTATCTTTTGAAAGAAGATCCTTAGAGCCTTCTTTTTAAAAAACTATCAAAACTTACTTTTTACAACACTGAAATTCTATAAAATCGGAGAAATATTTTCCAGTCTCTTTCAAGTATAAAACAGAAGCATAATTAAACAAAAAAATTAGACAATTAGATTTTTTTGTCATTAGGATGAAAAATCAGTGGTAGAAAAACACAGTACTATCACAAATGATAATCAGTTCAGTTATCCCAAGAAGATGTAATCTGTTGGATGTGTTGATTCTCTTGTTCCTGTTCAGGTTTCATTCTTGATTATGGAACCTGAGAGGTAGTATAGTGGGTAGAGTGCTTGCCTTGAACATGGACAACTTGGATTCCATCTCTAGCACTCCATAGGGTCCCTGAGCCCCAAGCGTGACTGATTTTTGAGTGCAAAACCAGGAGTAATCCCTGAGTATCTTGATATGTGTCCATCAAAAGAGAAGACCAACCATTCTTGGTTCTGCTTCCATAAAACCACAATTAACTAAATGCTTGGGGAACCAAAACTTGTGTGTTATTTCAGTTTTTATGAAGTTTAGCTGAGTTTAACCTTGTTGGAAATGCTCTAAAAATTATTTTTGTGCATCAAAAGGATAGCACAGCGGAGAAGTTTGTCTTCAGTTCTTCAGAACACCACGGAGTCCCTTGGAAATATAACAGAATGTTGCAGATGGAGAGTTGAGATGAGTATGGAAATTAGTTTTTTTTTAAAACAGTCCCCTGGGGTCTAGCAGTCAATTAACTATCTTTTAAGTCATACAACAAGCTTGTATTTATTGAGCACTTTCTACTTTCCAGGCCTTAGGTCTTCTCTTAAGGACCCCAGTTTTGGTGGAGAGAGAAATGTGTTTACAAACACTTAACCTCACAAAGTATAAGTGTTCAGGAGGGAAGTGAAGTTAGTGTCACTGTAGCTGAGAGTAGGAGACTAATCCACCTGAGGAAGCCCCAACCTCACTAGGGAGGAGACCAAGATAATGGTATGAGTCTTCAGATACTTAGATACAAGTTAAGGATGGCATGATAGGCTGATGTCACAGACTTTGATATTTCTATAGACCTAAATGAGGGTTACCTGGTTTTTATGTCTGTGTCAAGGTAGAGGTGACTGTTGGCAGATTGATCTCGGCAGTTACTTGGAGCAGTTTGTGAAGCAGCATCTACATGGAGTTGAGGTGTTTTTCTGCAAGTAGAATCAAATTCTCTGCCAGAAAGATTACCCTAGCAATGGTGAAAAGAAAGAACTGCAAGGTGAAAGAGATTTTTTCCCTAAAGGATATAGTTAATTTTTACCTGAATTTTAGGTTGTAGGACTATTTTACTTTTTATGTAGGAAAAGTTTCACTTTTATGCTCTCATTTAGGTACCATTTTATTATTATCTTCATTATAACTATGGAGGAGCCCAAGCACAAAGATCATATAATTTATCCAAGGTTTTGAGTGGAACCACTGAGAAATTGACTCCACAGAAAATCTCAGCTTTCCCCCTAGCAACTGCTAGACCACACCCCACCCCCATGACAGCATATTTATGATATAACTGACTTCCAGAAAGCCATATGGCTTTTGTTACAAAGACTAAAGGAATGTGCTTTTCATAATGAATGGCATATGGCCTCTAATAACTCTTTGTTGGCATGTTTTAAGAAAATGAACATGTACATAAATTTGATGCCTCAGGTCAGTTAGCATTGTGGGAGCTGATTTTCTTCTGTCTCCCTAATTACAAGTGTGGCTCTAACAAGCATCGAGCAGCTTTTAGCAGTCTGTGGGTGTCGACATATTGTGGCTCAGAAGCTCATTTTCCTTTACTGCATAGCTCATTTAAAGAGCTGGCGTTTGTCTCTTGTTAATAATGCACAAATTAGGAAATGGATGTTTCTGATAAAGCTACACACTTTTTGGAATGGTGGAAAATCAGTGGACTTAAATGATACAAAAGGGAAAAGGAACATGGAGTGAGGATCAGTGAGCTGAAAGTTGACATTTATCTTTGGTTACTTAAATGACGCAGGACTGATGGGTGCATGATAAATGCTTGCATGCTGAACTAATTCTAATAGCAGTTAAGCATGAGGGCTCACACTTAATCTCTTGGAGTTATTTAGAAGCTTTTTCTATTTTAGGTAACATGCCTTGAAGTTCTGCTCTCTTAGTTCACACTGTGTCTCATTCTATTGTTGATTTAGCAGGTTTTTTGATAGTCTGAGAATGAGCTCCTTTTAACTTTCACATTATCATATTACAATATTCACCACCAATTATTTGTACTTAAGGTCAATGACATTATCTCAGTGGAATTCCCTGGACTCTGAATTCATAAGATAGGCCAAAATGCGTTTGCTTGTGATGGAAAAAATACAGCACAATTACTGTAAGTCAATTGCTTCATAAAGGATTTGAGTTTCAAATTTAGCTACTCATCATATTGGCAGATGACTTGAAGTTTTCATAAAGAATGCTTGTGTTTATATTATATCAATAACTTTTTTGTTTAATTAAATGGAATCTTATAAACTGTAAAAGAGAAATTGAAAATATGCTTAAAATGGTAAGTAAAGTAACATTTTAATTAATATTAAGATATTTGCAAACTGAATTTCCTAAAAATAAGAACCATATACTTTAAGATATTTAATTCATTAAGAATAAGCTAAATATTTTAATTGAGACATTGAATCTTAGTCTTTTTTTTACACTTAAAATCATTCATTAAAGTCCTGTTCACACAAAAGGAAAAGTGTTTGACTTGAAATCTAATTCGCCTTATTTACTATAATCTATATTCCTTTTTTGGGCAAGTCATAGCTTCTCCTTCCATAAAGTAATATCTTCCATTAAGTTATAATTACAAAACTGTGGGTTCTTAAGATGACTCATAGGACTGGACAGAATAAACCATCAGTAATCATTTCTGCCTCTAGGGTGCTTCTATACCATGACTTGAACAAGGTAAGAGACATCTTTAGTCAGAAAGATGATTTTGACTAGATGAAAGTAAAGGAAACCATTTAGGAAAAAAATGTTTTCACACCATTTTCTTCAAATGAAACTCACCCTCAAATTGTGAATGCTAGAATAATAGTCAAACTACAAAACTTGTGACATATGAAAACATGAGACTCACTTCATATTTGAGCAGATGTTCGGGTCTGTAAGGTTCCAGATAAGCAGTTTTTTCCCTCAAATTTTATTTTATCAAAGCACTGTGTGTCACAAAGTTATTCATAGTTGAATCATGCAAATTGCATGATTGCATTATAGACCTCATTCCCATGACCTGATGGAATGGTTTGAGGCTCTTTATGTTCCTGGAGCAAGCAGCTGCCCTTGGGCTCTACTTGTATGAGACAGGACATATGGGATGTTACTGATGATGAACGGAAGACAGTGATACAGTGACATATACATCTTTAGTGGATAATATATATATATATATATATATGCACCACATCTTTAGTGGATAATGAAGATGTGGTATATATACACAACAGAATACTACCTGGCTGTAAAAGAATAATGAATAATGAAATCATGCAATATATATGGTTGATTTGTTATTGGGCATCTAGCTGGATACCAATTCTTAGCTATTGTACTTAGTGCTGCAATGAATAATGGTGTGCATGTATTCTTCTGGGTAAGTGTTTTTCTATCCTGCAGGTAGGTACTCCAAAATGGAATTGCTGGATTGGATTTTATGGTGGCTAAATTCTGAGTTTACTGAGAACCCTCCATACTGTTTTCTATAGGGGTTAAACCATCCAACATTCCCACCAGCAGTAGATGAGTGTTCCTCTTTCACCACATCTCTGTTAACACAAATTGTTCCCATTCTTTTTTTAAATTTTTATTATACCACAGTGAAACATACAATTACAAAAGTGTTCATAATTGGTTCTTGGTAATACAGTATTCCAGCACTCATCCTTCCACCAGTGCCCCATTCCCACCACCAGTGTACTCACACCCCCTCCCGCCCGCCCCAGGCTACCTCAATAGCAGGTACCCCCTTTCCCCATTATTTTTGATATGCGACATTCTCCCTGGTGTGAGAGAGCATCCCATAGTCTTGATTTGGATTTCCCTTACATTAAGTAATGGTCAGGATCTTTTCATTTGCCTGTTGGTCTTCCACAGAGAAGACCCTTTTCCTTTCCTTTCCCTAATTTTAATAGGGGTTTTCATATTTTTGTATTTGACCACTGTGAGTACTTTATATATCTTGAATATCTATCATTTACTTGATGCGTTGACTAAAAATATTTTGTCTGTCCAGTTCAGATAAGCAGTTTTTGAGAATGCACCACTCTTCTGCCACTCTCTTTAAGGTACTACTATTACATGACTGTGGAATTCTAAACAAGATGCAATCTATAGAACGTCAAACAACATGTTAGAAGAAAAAAATAGGGTATAGGGTAGCATTTATGGAATCACAAAAGTTATTTGAAAATTGTAATAAATTATTATTTTCCAAGCTGTCATTGATAATAAATGTTAATCATCTTGCTCATAGACACCATGCATTTGACTTTTTTTATTTAATAAAGATGTACCCTGAGACATTGAGGTGGAAACATTAATATGGCTTACTGGGGGAGACGCCAGGTAAAGATTTTAGGCAAAGAATTCCTGAGTGTCAATGAATTGGCCTTTATTTTTTTTTAATTTTTTTTATTTTTACAATTACAAAGATATACAATTAAAAAGTTCATATTTGGGTTTTGGTCATACAGTGTTCCAGCACCCATCCCTCCACCAGTGCCCATCTCCCCAACACCAACATCCCCAGCTCCCTCTCCCCTCCCCGCCCCTCCCTCCATGGCAGGTTCTTTATTTCTTTCCATTTCTCTCTCTTTCTCTTTTCCTTTCCCTCCAGACTATGGTGAATTGGCCTTTAAAGACTGAATAAATAAGGACACAAAACAGAAGGCCAGATTCCCTAAAATTTATTTGCATTAATTTAACTTTCAAATTCTTAAAATATTGATATAAAAAGATATGACCAACCCCCTTCCTCCAGAATTTCAAATCCTGTGCCATTTAAAATTATGGTTTATATAATTTAAATGAGGGAAACAGTAAAAGTCAAACACATCTGATTTCAGAGAAAAGTAGCTGGTGCTGTCACCTGTAGACATGGCTTTTTCTTGTTGAGTTAAATTAAAGTGTATTTGAATTTTACAAGGTGAGCTGAGTACTAATTTAAAAGTTAAGCGTGCAGTGAGCTGAACTGGAGATGGGGAAGGCATAGAAGAAGAAGCAACAAGATGTGTATATGGAAGGGAACATGAGAGACCATATGGAGACGATGTGGGAACACATAGAAGGGAATGACTGGATGTTGGATAACTCAGGGATTTTTGTGACTGAAAAAAAAGAATGTTTGATATTTCATGAAAATATTTCTGTTTCTGCAGTTGTTGAGTCTTCCAACACATCTTTCTGTAACATCTTCTATAAGCATTCATGCTTTGAGACTTGTTTTTGTATAAAAAAAGTTCACTTTACAATAAAATAACTCAGTTTATATAGGATATAACTCAGTTTATATTGGGCTACTCTGACACGTGATAGGGTCAAATTGAAATGTTACTGGCACCTGCTCGAGCAAATCGATAAATAATGGGATGTCAAGTGATCAAGTAATATAGGATAGAATAGAGTTGAACAAACACTAAGAGCCATAAGATAAACAATATAAGCAGAATCAAGTTTTCTGCTGTTTATAGAGCCAAATAAGCTCTGTAAACATACCAGTTTCACTGTTCTTCACCCACCAAATGACTGGAAATTTTGAAGAGGATTTTGGTCTTGCACAAACTATAGGGTGTTTGTTTGAATCAAGAGAGTAAATCTTATCTAATACTTGGCGTATATCAATATAATCTATAGCAATACAAATTTACTAAGGGAGGAAATAGAAGTGGAAAATTTTGATTTCATTAACCATACTGTTAATTATCTTTAGCACACAATACTGTTGGTTTTCTCCTACACACATGCCAGACATTTAGTATTTATTTTGATTTTTTTAAGTCAAATCCAAGCTGGTCGATTCTGTATCTGGTAAACCAAAAAATATTGCTTAAATGAATAGTAATGGTTTTGAAACTATTTTGCACATCTGCATTTATTGGAAGTATAATTATAGGTTGCCTCTTTTTGTAGCATTCCCCATGGCACACAGAGATTTGTTTGTGAGTGAAACTATTTATATGAAGCAGCATTTTGTGTGAGGCATGTAGACTTGTACCTACATGCTTTATAATGCCCACATTTTTTGGTTTATCATCATTTATGAACAAAGGCTATGGGCCATAATGAAAAAAGTATCAATGATTCATTGACCTTTGAACTTTTGTTTTTAAAATAGCAAATTTCATACATTTATAAAATGAACAAGGTTTCATTTTTGCATGTTAAGATGGAGTTTGTATTCGATATTTCTTGACTATATTTTGTTATATTCTGAAAGGCAATTTTAAAGACAAATGGAAGAGATAATGGAAAGACAAAAGAAGAGATGTTTTAAGGATCAGGATATACAACATGTCTAATTCTATTTTTGGAAAATCTTTCATACTGTTCTAAAGTCATGCCTTGTACTACCACATCTTGATATTTTGAGAGGGCCATTAAGGAAAACTGGTTTGATAGTATAACTTTTGAATATCTTTATATTTTGACTTTTGAATATCTTCCAGAAAACACTAAAGTATACAAACAAAACAAGTGTTTTGACTTCTTATGTACGCTTAGCCATAAAAATGCTATTTCAGAGTTATACAAGTGGCCATTGGCCAAATTCTTGCTTGGCTTTGGACCTTCAAGTCCTTACATGCTATGATGCTTCAAGTGAAAACTTAACTTTCCCAAGACAAGCAGAGTCTGCTATTTAGTGACACAAAACTATATTTTTTTTGCTTAAAAAATGTTATAGTTGAACATGTTTCACAGAGACTTAAAATGGAAGCCAAATGTAAACCATAATATTTAAAGACTTAGATTGAAAATACTGCATATTTTCATCTTTTGTTGTATTTCAAGTTATGTATAGGATGTTTAGATCGCATAGTCACTGTATTTCTAGGGTTTGGGACCCCTCACTGATACCTCTCAAGATTCTACGTATGCTCCAAAAAAAAGTGTTCTAGCTTTCAGTTCTCTGACTTTTACTCGGGTAATTGTGTGTGTGCTATTTTTCATTTAGTGTTATTAAATTTTTCTTTGTAAATTGCACCTATTTATTTTATGATTTGAGAGGATAGTTTTCTGGTTTTTAAACAATTTTTTCCAGATAGTTAACACTTACAAAATAACCACCATACTGTGTTCAAGTTAATTTAATTACAAAAGCAACTGTGTTGATATTGAGTCAAAAAGAATGTACAGAACTGGTACCTGCCCTTCTTTGTCACGTGTGTTACTCATCACTCTGTGGGTGTAGAGGTTTTACCAGTTAAAAATTATTTTTGTAGCAAATCTTGAGAGCTCCCAATAAACCTGGCTTCCTTGGGTCAGTGGTAGAGATAGTGAATGTGACTGTTCCTGAACTCTAGTGCTCAGTAGGAGAAATTCATGGAAATGAAGATTTGTTATGAAGCGTTGATGATACCAGAGGTGTTCATTAGTCGTGGGATTTAATATCCTGTCTGAAATTTTCAGAAAGAATAAACAGAGTACAAATTGTTCAAACTGTATTCAATATATTCCATACATTTTAAAATGTCATAAAATTTCTATAAGAAGTTTTATTGAAGGTATGGCTGCAGTGTCTGGCTGTGTCAGCAGATAGCAGACAGGAGACAGGCTTGTCTACACCCAAGGGCTCTGCCCTGTGGGCCCAGGATGGTTGATGGTCTCTTAGAAAAGACTGGGCCCCTCTGGGATGAACCCAGAGCCATGGCAGAGCCTGGCAAGCTACCTGTGGTGTATTAGATATGACAAAAAACAGTAACAATAATAATGGACCTCATTCCCAACTAATGGAGATGTTACTGGTGCCCGCTCTAGCAAATCAATGAACAATGAGAAGACAAGTGACAAGTTACATTGAAATTGCATTAAACATTTGACTTTATAATTTCATAAGAGCCTGGCAAGCTACCCGTGGTTGTATCTGATATGCCAAAGCCAGTAACAATTATAGACCTCATTCCCATAACCTGATGGAATGGTTTGAGGTTCTTCATGTTCCTGGAGCAAGCAGATGCCCTTGGGTTACACTTGCTTGAGACAGGACGTATGGAGATATTATTGGTGCCCTGTTGAGCAAATCGATGAACAACTGGAAGACAAGTGATGCAAGTGAAGTGAATTTCAATCAGATATTTTAATCTAATTTAAATGTATTTTAAATATGATTTTCAGATAATTTCTTTGAAATTAGAGTATTTTCATGTTTCTTTCATGGACTTTCAGTGTCATGTGTTTGTACACTTCTCAGAAAAATATGGATATTTTGCATATTTAGCTAATGTTCAGCTTCTTTCAGCTTTGTGCTCGTTACTATATATTGTGTTATATTTGTCATTAATGTTTCTAACTTATTGATATAAACATTATCTTTTATTATTAGTTGACATTTCTATTATTACTTTTTCCTTTCATTATTTTATTCCGTTAATGTGGCATATCAGTTTATTGCTATGCTGAACCACCTTCAGTCCCATTTATAAACCTCACTTGATTGTGGAATATGACCTCTTAAATGTGATTTGAATTTAGTTTGCTAATATTTTGTTGAGATTTTTTATATCTGTATTCATTGTGGATATTTAATTGCACTGCTATTTTTGTTTAATAAAATTGCATCAAAGCAATATTGCAGTATAATATTATCTAGATTTCTGGTATACAGTTTTATTTAATAATAGATTCTACATTCTGCTCATAATATTAGTTGATCTTATCTCATTTACCCACATTCTTCCTTTTCTCTTCTGCTATTGGTTAATTTTTTTATTTGGAAGTTTATTTTTTACTTTAGTTATTTGCTTCATTTTGATCTGTGGTGATTTTGTCCAATACTGTAGTATTTTGTAGGTATATTAAAATAAAACATTTATTGATGGAGTCCCCCAACTATTTCTGGGAGCTTATTTCATGTTTATCAACATTATCCTGACCCTACCTTCCATCTTCTAATGCAACTCCTTTCCTTGATTTCTTTTTTTAGAGCAGTTTTCAGTTCATATAATTGAATTTTTAAAATAAAAATGTTATGTGTTGCCGGGGTACATGGCTCCCAGAGCCTCTGCATCTTGCCTGGATTTACCTCCTGTAGGCCACTATGTAGATCGGATCAGGAAAACAGTTTGGCTCTTTGATTCTATGTGGCAGAATATCTTTCCATGTGTTCTATGTTAGCTGGTATAAATATTTTCTCCTCATGGTACCACACATCTTTGTGGGACCAGAGAAATCTTACCAGTATATGTTTTTTGCTACATTGGCTCTCTAAATATAATATAGCCATAATTAGATCAGAGAGAAATGATGTTTGCCTTCTGGCAAGTGAGCATGCTCTTTGGAAATTCTAAAGACTGAGAACAACCTAGAAGACAAGGATCTTGTGGAGTTTGGGGAAATATATACCTGGCTATAGAATACCTATGGTACAGATACATGCCTTTTGTATTAATTCCGAGATAGTTCATCCTAGAACCTTGGCTAGGGTAATATTAACATTTTAATGGGGCCAGGTGAGGTCTTTGGAGAAGCAAACCTAAAAGAATTGGCCTTGACTGCTCATTGATGTGGGCCTGGTCAGGGCTGAAGAGCTAGTAAAAGTAGCCCTCTGCGCCTTCGCCTCTCTGCCTGCTCTCTCTGCCTGCACTCTCTGCTTCTGCTCTCCTTCTTTCCGCTTCTCAGCCCTGTTGGGCCTAAGCATGTAGTAGAAGCCATCTTGTCCTAGGATTCTAAACCTATTGTGGCCAGGCCCAACTAGGAACCTAAAGTTTGGGGGGTTTCTGTTATTGGATTATATACCAGAACCTGTGAGAGTAAAAAACCTTTTGAAACTTAGCTGGATTCCCGAATCTTTATCTGTCCAAGCCACCGGATCCCCTAGGGCATAGGTAGCTTATCACATTTTAAATATTTGAGAATATTTTTATGTACAACACTTCACTGTTATCATATACACATATGCTTTTATTTCAAACACCTATTGTCTGTTTTCCCAGGATATTCACCAAACTTGGATGCCAGTAATACAGGTAGTATCAACAACTGTTCACACCCCTAAGAGGAATAACTTACTGCTAAGTGATGACATGGATTTTATTTTACAGATTATTTTTAACATGTAGGAGCCGTAGTTGGAAAATAAGAAATTATTGGAAAGTTAGGAAGCAAAATAAGTGGAAAATGGGGTAAAAGCATAGAAGGACTATTTTGGGAACTAATTTATTGTGGAGGTGTTTGAATTTATGACTTTTTCATGGGGTACATATTACTATTAGCTGAGTTAGGTAGGCTTAGTCATTACTTATTTGATGTGGCTCAGTTCCTAGTTCACATTTCTCCATTTATGTGCTTATATCCTGAAATAGAAATTAGTTTTTGGACATTCTCTGCTCCTGGATGGGGAGAATTAACATTGTCAAGATGGTAATACTCCCAGAGCTTTGTACAGATTCAATGCGGTTCCTATAAGGATTCCCATGACATTCTGTTAAAGAAATTAACCAAACACTTCTGAAATTTGTATGGAATAACATACACCCACGGATAGCTAAAGCAATCCTTGGGAAGAAGAAGATGGGAGGCATCACCTTTCCCAACCTCAAACTGTACTACAAAGCAGCAGTAATTAAAACAGCGTGGTAATGGAATAAAAAACAGACCGGTGGACCTATGGAATAGAGTTGAGTATCCTGACACCCACCCTCAAAGACATGATCAGTTAATCTTTGATAAAGGTGCAAAAGAGTCCAAACTGGAGTAAGGAAAGCCTCTTCAACAAGTGGTGCTGGGAAAACTGGACAGCTACATGTAAAAAAATGAATTTGGACCTGTGTCTAACACCTTGCACAAAAATCAGATCAAAATGGATTAAAGATCTCAATGTCAGACCTGAATCCATAAAGTACATTGAAGAAAATATAGGAAAAACCCTCCACAACATCGATGCTAAAGACATCTTCAAAGGTGAAACACCATTAACAAAGCAACTAGAAGAAAATATAAATATATGGGACTACATGAAACTAAAAAGCTTCTGCACCTCGAAAGAAACAGTGACCAAGATAGAAAGACAGTCGACGGAATGGGAAAGAATATTCACCCAATACCCATCTGATAAGGGGTTAATATCCAGGATATATCAGGCACTGGTACAGCTATATAAGAAAAAAACAGCCAACCCCATTAGAAAATGGGGAGAGGAGATGAACAGAAACTTTGACAAGGAAGAAATCTGAATGGCCAAAAGGCATATGAGAAAATGCTCATCATCACTAATCATCAGAGAGATACAAATCAAAACAACAATGAGATATCACCTCACACCACAGAGAATGGCCCATATCCAAAAGGGTAAAAGCAACAAGTGCTGGCATGGATGTGGGGAAAAGGGGACTCTCATACACTGTTGGTGGGAATGTCGACTTGTACAACCTTTCTGGAAAACAATATGGACATTCCTCCAAAGACTAGAAATTGAGCTCCCTTTGACCCAGCCATACCGCTCTTGGGAATGTACCCTGGAAAGCCAAAAACACACAGCGGAAACACAATCCGCACTTTTATTTTCATAGCAGCACTATTCACAAAAGCCAGAACCTGGAAACAACCAGTATGCCCGAGAACTGATGACTGGATAAAGAAACTGTGGTACATCTACACAATGGAATACTATGCAGCTGTCAGAAAAAATGAAGTTATGAAATTTTGCTATAAATGGATGGATATGGAAAGAATTATGTTGAGTGAAATTAGTCAGAAGGAAAGAGAGAGACATAGAATGACTGCATTTATTTGCATGACATAAATATACTAGGTGATCTTACCGAAAAGTGGAAATTACCACAAGCGTGTGGGAGTCAGAGGTTGGTTTAGATAGAGAAGGGAACATGTGTGAATAAATGTCTAAAGTCTGATACTGACATAGAACTGAGCATTAAATACAGACAAAAAATGCAAATGATGGCTTCTAAGTGTACGAGTGCACTTAGAAGTGTACAATGTGTGAGAGAAGATGGAGAGAGAGAGGGAGAGGAGAGGAGATAAAGAACCTGCCATTTAGGCAGGATGTGGGAGGGGAGGGAATTGGGGGACATGGGTGGTGGCTGGGGGGCACTGGTGGTGGGCGGGGTGCTGGAACACTGTGTGACCGAAACCCCCAAGCGTGAACAGCATTGTAATTGTATATCTCACGGTGGTATAATAAAATGTTAAAAAAAAAAAAAAAAAAAAAAAAATAAAAATGCATGTAAAAATAAAAAGAAATTAGTTTTGGTAACAGCAAATATTCCTATTTTAGTTTTTCAAACATAAATTACATATATATAACATACATATATATGTATATACATATATATATACATATACATACATATATATGTATGTGTATATATTTGAAGTTTAGAAAGGTCACCTTACAAAATGATAGATAAAATGAAAGCTGACAAAAAAGTTATATGAAAATATAGGCAGATCGATATATGTGAGAATGTTGAATCATTTTTTTTCATGATAAGCTAGATGAAGGGATTGATAGAGGAGAAATAAAAAGTTTTCTACTAGGTTTTGAGTTGGATAGCTGAGATGACTATGATGCTAGTGTTGGGAATAGAAGCAGAAAAGTGACATTATTCTTTATAGAAAACAGCAATGTGAGGCATCTAATTAAATTGTGTTCAAGTGGAACTCTTTTCAGGTACATTTAGCAAAGATATTGGCTCATTGAATCAGGTGCTTGAACTATTTTTTCACATAGTTAATCAATGCATATTTAAGTTTTGCCTACATTCAAGATATTTCCAAGTTAGTGTTAAGAGCTACTCTCTTTTAGGCATTCAAAAAAAAACAAGAAAAAATATATAAATAATAGTCTTTTTTTTCATTTTCAAGAGCGATCTGGTGTTAAACACAGGACAAAAAGAAGACAGATGTTATTCTGTATTGTGGGTTCCCTCATTCATATGAAATATTTAGTTCAATCTCAGATTTTTATAAATATGTCCTTAGTTTATGCACATTTACTCTAATGTGCACATTTAATATATAAAAAAACAGACCTGAGAAAGTATTGATTTTCTATTTTTGTAACATTTTTGTGGTGACAGATTATTTTTTATAAAATTAAGCTATGAAATTTCTCTTCTTTGAAATGCTCAAACACAAGGAATTATTTCAAAAGCATAAACTATTCAGCTAACTACTCTTATGTATGCCAAATAATCCTTGGTCAATTGTTTGTAATTGGTTTAGCTGAAAGATTTGGGAACAGTAAATTTTAAGAGATTTCTGTGGCATTCAGCTATTTTTACATCAACAACTGGAACTATATTTTCTGTTAAAATGTCCCAAATTATAAAGTTGTATTTATAGAGGGCACAGAATAAAATGCTGCTTCAGAAATGTTCTAAAATAATTTTACATGATATCATATATTTATTCTTGAAATATATTTAAAACTGCTCAAAAGGGCTGTTTTTTTAATTTTATTTATTTATTTATTTTTTTGCTTTTTGGGTCACACCCGCAATGCTAAGGGGGTTACTCCTGGCTCTGCACTCAGGAATTACTCCTGGCGGTGTTTGGGGGACCATATGGGGATGCCGGGATCGAACCCGGGCCGGCACAGGCCAGCCGTGGTGCAAGGCACTCCCCCCACTGGGCTATCGCTCTAGCCCCTCAAAAGGACTATTTTAAATACTCTTTTGAGCATAATATAATATGTAGAATGGTTGTGTAGGGTGCTAGTTAAAAAAAAATCTTAACTGCTGTAGTACTCATGAGACATTTTATTGGGTAGTTAAATTTTTTTAAACGTAAGTGTTTCATCTTTTTTATTTTAGGGTAAGCAATATGGTTACATTAACAATATTGGTTGCAACATTGGTTACAATATTTAATATTATGGCTTTGGTGTACATAGTTTCTGCACCTTCATCACCACTACTGTCTTTATTTTATTTTCGCTTTTTTTTGTCACACCCGGCAATGCTCAGGGGTTTCTCCTGGCTCTGCACTGAGGAATTACTCCTGGCGGTGCTTGGGGGACCATATGGGATGCTGAGGATCGAACCCGGGCCGGCATGGGCTGGCCCGTGCAAGGCAAACGCCTCTACCTGTTGGACTATCGCCTCCGCCTTGCACTACTGTCTTTATATCACTTTTTTCCTCCCTCTACCTTTTTGTTTTACTTTCTCCTTTTGCTAGGTAAACTCAGCTCTGAAATTAAAGGTCAAGGGTTTATCATAACTTGATACCATCTATTGACCTAATTTGTTTCTCTATATCTGATTATAAGGTCTTCTGATATTTGTTTCCTCACTGACTTATTTAACTTAATGTGATGCTTTCCAATTTCATCCAAGTTGTAAAGCAAATTTCGGGATATCATCATATCTGCTACAAAATATTTATTTTTCTAGAGGAGGGGCACACCTGAAGGTACTCAAGGTTACTTCTGGCTCTGAGCTCAGACATTCCTGGCAGGGTTCAAGGGACCATACGGGATGCAAGGAATTGAGCCCAGCGAGTTAGCAAGTTCCCTGCCCACTATGCTTTCTATAGCTTTGCCCCCAAACTGTGTAATATTTGATTGCATATTTATACCATAGCTTCTTTATCCATTCTTCTGTCATTGAACATTTGTGTTGTTTCCATATTATATTATATTTCTGCTCTAAATTTTATTGTTCAATCTTTCTGCTAACTTTGGGTCTGCTGTTTTATAGTACT
>JAJIBD010031643.1:0-142330 GCA_021461705.1 Cryptotis parvus | reverse complement strand
TATTGATAGTTCCTCTTTCCATGGTCTTACTCTGTCCATATATGGGGGCAGTGAGCCCATCACAAGCTTCCCCTATCTGGCTATTCCAGAGGCTTTGCATATAAATTATTGCAATTACTGTCAGGAGTTGAGTCCGATCTGAAAGGATGGCTTAATGACGTAAATTTGATCGAACAACATGCCCAAATCTTCCTGATCTGTCTGGTATTTTGCTTGGTGACTTTAGACCATCCAGGCTGACACTTGGATATTAGGATAGTTTACTGAATGCCTAGGCACATCTGAAAACACTAATTAGAATGTAAAGGAAAATAATCCCTGCCTCATGGAGCTTTCATCAATAGTGAGAGACAGATATTTAGTAGTAATATATAGTACTATAGCAGAGAGTTACAAATCTGGTAAAGGAAAATCACAATGGAAATTTACAAGAACATAATGGTGTGATGTTACTGTAGATAGGTTCAGACTTCCAGAGGGTGATGACAGACACAGAGTAGATGCAGATCTCTAGAATACTAGTCGACAGCAGAAGCATTTGTGTAGTGAATAGGAGTCAATATACTGAAAAGTAGCAAAGAAATCCAGAATGGACAAAATAAGGAAGGAACTAAGGAACAAAGGAACGAAGGAACGAAGAAAGAAAGGAAGGAAGTAAGGAGAAGGAAGGAAAGGATTGAAGATGGGGTCAAATAGGAAATCAGGACTAGTCCCATTGCCTTGTAAGTGGTATTGTAGATTCTGCAGCAACTGTGAAGAAGTGTCTGGGGGTCAAGGAAGCAGAGTTCTGATATGCTTGCAGTAAAACAAGATTATTGGAGTCAATCTGAAGATAAAACGATGTATCAAGAAGACCAGATTCAGTTATAATTTTTAAAAATTACTTTTAACCTTGTTGTTGGGGGCTGGCTATGCCCCCTGGTCCAAATGAGAGACCTGATCATACCAGACTTCACCTATGAAAAAAGAAGAGGGAAGGACTTGTGAAGAAGCATTTGCCTTGTTATAGCAGGGCCCTGAAAGTAGTCCCATTTTTACTGAACACAGCTTAAGCCTTATGTACAGTTTTTGGCTGGAGGGGACATAAGCACAAATCACGGAGCATCCTGGTCTCCCCGCCTCAACAAATAACAATCATGATTTAGCATTTGCAAGGTAACACTTGCAAGGTAAAAATCACTGATTTACATATTAGTGTGGTCAGAAGTCAGAAAACGGGTACATCCTGCATCACCTTTAGATGTTATTTGCTAGCCAGTCTCCCATTGATAGGTACAGATGTCTTTTTTTTAAAAACATTTTATTATACCATCAGAGATATACAATTACAAAGATGTTCATATTTGGGATTCTGTAATACACATGGCTGTAAAATCTTGAGCATTGGTAAACTCCACTGCCCTGCCCCCATACTAGTTGCTAAGTTAGAGCCCAACAATCTTTTATAAAGAAATCTTATGCCACACTTAAGTATTTAGAATGACTGGAAGTGAAAAAATGCTCTAACAGTTTGTTTAAGTGGTTGCTATGTCCCCAGGGAGTTTAGTGCTGGAGTTACCAGGTGGGTAGCATTCAGGCCACACTTGCAGTGCTTTCTATTTGCTATATCCAGGGGAAACTGAGGTTTTTTAATTAATATTTTATTACACCACAGTGAAATATATAATTACAAAGATGTTCATGTTTGGGGGGTTTGTGGTCATACAGTGTTCCAGCACCCATCCCCTCCACCAGTGCCCATTTCCCACCACCAATGTCCCCATTCCCTCCCCCCACCCCCCACAGCCTGCCTCTATGAAGGTTCTTTATCTCTTTTCTCTCTTTTCTCTTTCTCTCTCTCTGTCTCTTTCCCTCTTCCTTCTTTTATATATTGTGGATTGAAATACACACACTTAGAGGTTATGATGTGTATCTTTTGCCTGATTTAATGCTCAGTTCTAGGTTGGTATTAGCCCTTTCTAACAATTATTAGCACATTATTCCCTTCTCTGTCTTACCTAACCTCTGACTCCCACAAATTTGTGGTAATTTCCATCTTTTTTTTCTTTGGGTCACACCCGGCAATGCTCAGGGGTTTTTCTTGGTTCTGCACTCAGGAATTATTCCTGGCGTGCACGGGGACCATATGGGATGCCGGGATCCAACCCGGTCGGCATGGGCGGGCTGCATGCAAGGCAAACGCCCTACCCAAGGATATTGCTCCGCCCCTGTAATTTCCATCTTTGACAAGACCTCCTGATCCACAGTTTCGCCTGACCTTGGATTTTGGTATCATAGTATGTGTGTGTATATGTGTATATATATATATATATATATATATATATATATGTATATATAATATATATAATATATATGTCATGCAAATAAATACAGTCATTCTATTCTATATCGTTCTTTTTCCTTCTGACTAGAAACTGAGGGAAATTTTTCCCGAAAAGGGGAATGGTAGAGGTAAATTTGGGAACCACTGTTCTCAAAGAAGGAATTGGGAGGAGACTCATATTTAAGTCATTTCAATTCCTCTGGCCACTTCTGATCCAAATGATCCCTTTAGAAAACTATGAGTGATTGGATTAAATTTATTCACCTGACTTGCAACCATGAAAATATATGCTTTTCTAAAAAGACTTCTATGACCAACTCTCAACTTTTCTCTGCCTATCTCTTTATTCATGCTATAGGGGCAGCATTTTCATCTCCCACTTGGTCAGTTTTGAATTGTGACCATTTTTCCTAAAGACAACTTTTTTATCAGGATTTCCTCCTCCTGATGACAAAGATATCCCTGCCTCAATCCTCAATAACCAAGTATAAAAGGAAGACTAATGAAAGACTTTAACATGGATACAAATGGTGAAAGCTTGTTCTATCTAGGGATATGCTTCCATGATACTCTTGCATTTTATTGTCTATTAGTGTCTTTGCACTCCTTTGAAAAAAAACTCTGTATGTTGCTGGAATATTGGTAGTAATAAAAATTGTTCCGTCTATAGACATTAAATCTTTATATTGGAATATAGACATTCAAATATTTACTGTGTCTTTGAAGAATGCTGGATTATTACCCCTGTGGACATGAACCAATTCAAAGTCTATTTGTGAGTCAGAAGGTAAGACTCAGAGTGATCTGTCTTATGTGTGGTATATAAAGAACCATAATTAGGGAATGCTGTATGCTACCCCGCGTGGCAGAGCCTGGCAAGCTACGCCAAGTGTCTATTTGAAATGCCAGATACCAGTAACAATTATAGACCTCATTCCCATGACTTTATGGAATGGTTTGAGGCTCTTTATGTTCCTGGAGCAAGCAGGCGCCCTTGCTCTACTTACATGAGACAGGACATATGGAGATGTTACTGGTGCCCGCTAACAATCGATGATGAACGGAAGACAGTGATACAGTGAATTAGGGAATCACAAGTGGTCAAAGGCAACAGAACCTGAGGTCTGGGTCCTCAGAAATGAGATTTCTGAGGAGGAAAGGCTGAGGGAGCCTTGGGATATTGGTGCAGAGAAAACCTGGACTCTCTGAGGGCATGGTGGTGTTGAAATACAGTATGCATAAAACTCTGTCACATATAGTACTGTAAATCATGGTACCTCGATAAAACTGAAATAATTATTTCATACTCTTATGAACTACATATGTACGCATTCTTTGAATTCCTTAATTCTATTTTTTGCCTTATTAGTTCTGTCCATAAAAGAGTTACAAAATAGTCTTTGTTGTGCATTTACCATATATTTGTATAGATGCTGGGGAGGCCCCAGGAACTTACATGAAGTGGGGAGGAGAGAGGCAGCAGCCGGGAGAAGGGGGTCTGCAGTTCTGGAGCCACCTTGTCTCACCCAGGAACTGCTGAGAAAATCTGAGAATAGTCTGCAAGGAGCCTTGCTCCTTGCAGAAGAGGAAAAGTCAGTCCTAGACCTTACCCAGGACTTAGGTCTGCTGTTTTTCCTTTATAGAAAAAGAATTTTTTATTAGGAAACAAACAGTGAAGTAAAAATCAGGTTTTATTAGTACGTTTTGAGGAAAGGGATGGAGGGAGAGAAAATGAGAGAGAGACAGATAGACAGACAGAGACAGAAACAGAGACAGACAGACAGAGAGAGAGAACAGGCTTCTTCAGAGTTGAGAGTTCCAGTACACATCTCAGTGTTAAAGTATGAAGGTATGAAAGATGCTTGGCATTGTTTGCATTCAGCAGCAAATCACGGACAAGGCAACACACAACTCACTTCCTTTGTTGCTTTTATAGGCCTTTATACCCTTGCTACCTAGGTAAGTGTCTGTTACTAGGGTGGCTGCCAAGGGCTAGAGTCAGAAGTAGTTGTTGGTCTTTGATATTCCTTTTCTGGCCTTTTCCGCTGGAGCCATTCTCCCTCTCCCCCGCCCCTCTCTCTCTCCTCTTGAGGGGGATCCAGCCTTCTCTGAATCTGTGCTGGAGCCAGGTAAAAAGTTCTTCGCTCATAAAGGCATTTTAGCAGCCTTAGGGCTAGCTGATTTTATCTTTTCTCAAGTATTCCTGGAGAGGGTGTTCTTTTCCCCTTCTACCTGCTTTGGTATGAAAATTTTAATTTTTTGCTTCTAAAACTAATCTTTTTTGTGATAGCTTCATCTATCACACTATTAACTGACCAGGAAGGCTGCTCTGATGTTCCGAGAAATGTGGAGAGGATACATGGGATTGATTTTACTGGAAGGAATCATGGTTGTTTCCCTCCCTCTAATTTCCATCTCTCTTGTAGAAGTCACTTCCAGTCTGTTGGGTCCCCTAGGGAACTTGCTAGCGCAACAGTCTTCCAGACTTTCACATCTTTGTCTCTCAAACTTATTATATTTAATTAATGTGTGACACATTTGTGATCAGACAAGTCTGGGCATGTTCAGTGACCATGAAGCTACCAGATGCCCATTTGTAGAGTTCCCTAATATGTCCCCTGTGATAATCCAAACCAAGCGCAAAAAGATAGAAACATAATGATCATTACCTAGCAAACAAAGTTTAATTTTTTGTACCAGCAAAATCGGAGAGAGAATTCAATATACATTAGTCAGCTTTATTTCCTAGTCTAATCTCCTAAAGATCAACTCCTGAGCTGTAGGAATACCAGAGGTATTGAAGATGGGACCCAAGTAAGAGTTATGGGATGTCAGGATGGCCAAGTGATCGAAATGAACCAGACTCAGAGCTCTGCTTCCCCAAACAAGGAGCCAAACTTGAGACTTGGGGGGCAGGGATAGTTTATTTCTCATAGATACTACTTGGAAGGAAGAAGGTATCTGTCCTTTCTTCACCCCCCAATCACTCACTAGCATTAGTCCTCAGGGTACCTTTTTTAAGCAGAAATGCCCAGAGGGTAGCAGCCAGCCCAGAAGGGTGCCATTTGCTGTCACAGAAACACTTGGAAATAATTATGGGGGCACCACAGCATTTGAAGTATGTATGTGGAAGCAAGAGGCCAGTGAAATCTGAGTTATAATTATGACCACTACTACCCACAAACTGGTCAGACCTAGAAACCTTTGGGTTCAGTCTTTCAATCAATAGAAGTGTGGTTTTGTTTGTTTTTAAACACTTATAACATGTTTGTCGCTGAATATAGACTTAGACTTAACCAAATTCATTTCCACATAACTTAGGCCTGGTGATCCAAGTTCTTCCCTGCCCTCCAGCTCCCTTCAATTATTTCAGTAAAAATCTGTGTTTCCTTTGGCAAAGTGTCAGAAACCTAGTTCAAAGCTTCTTGAGCAAAAGTGGGCACTTTAGCAGCTCAGTGTAATTGGAAGGTCGGAGAAAACACATGGGTAGGGACAAGCATTCCCTGCCCAGCCAGATTAAATAATGCAAAGAGTCCCACCTCTCTCACCCATCACTCACTTCAAGTTTTGTCTCTTCTTGTTGTACTCCCAGAAACGTTCTCCTCTCAGGGTGCTCAGTAAAGCTCTTTGAGGCTAAAGGCTTAATAGAGGCTCCTAATATTTTAGATCTCGGGAGAGATGTCTTCTCTCCCAGAGACCATGGGAGAGAATTTTTTCTAAATTCTGATTGGTCCTTTATGATCCTCAGCCTACCTCCAACCAAACCAGTTAATCCCTAGATAAGGGGCTGGTCTCATTGGTCAACAGAATCTTGTGCTTGCCCCAGTTTTCCAGGAAAGGTGTCACATGACTGAAAGTGCCTTTGTAGCTTTGCTGACACTTTTTCCATCTGCCTGCACATTACATGCACCAGTTTGCCTAGGACCCTGTCCATGGTAATTTTGTTATAAACAAACTTCTTACGTTTTAAATCCTACCACTATCTAGCCTCTCCCTGCTTGTACTTTTTAGTGTTGCTGTATTTAGGGATCTTTCAGGGTCAGGAGGATGAGATCCATTGTTTTTACTGATTTTGGCATATCGAATATAAGACGGACAGTTTGCCAGACTCTGCCACGCGGGCAGGATACTCTAGTAGCTTGCCAGACTCTCTGAGAGGGGCAGCTGGAATACTCTTAGTAATTTACTAATGAACTGTGTGGCCACAAAGTGACTGCACTCAATGGGGAGAGCTGGTAGTAGTTCTGCCCCATGTATCTGTGTCTCTGGTTCAAGCATAGGTTTGAACCAGAAACACAGAAAAATAGGTGTCTCTGTAGGGTAGGGCTCTGATGAGCCAGGCTTGAGATCAGCTTTCTCTCTTGGGTGGAGCTCTGATGAGCTTTGGAGTCCAGATGATGAAAATGGCTGCCAACATGGTGTGGGGTTCCTCCTGGATTCTTCTGAGGCTCTACTGGGATGGGGGGTCCCTAAGCTGGAAGTTAGCCTCCCTCTTGGTCACCTCAGATGGGCTGGACATGTAATGCGACTTGGAGACAACCCACTAGACTAGTGCCATTACCAATGGATCTCATGGGATGTCAACAGATCACATGGCCACCCACCTCCAAGATGGTCAGATTTCTTCGTCAATACCCTGAGCGAACGGTTTGAGGCTCTTAGTATTCCTGGAGCAAGCAGAGGCCATTAGGTTACACTGGCACATGACAGGGACGAATGGAAAGGTTACTGGCTCCTGTTCAAGCAAATTGATGAATAACGGGGTTTCAAGTAATCAAGTGATCATTATCTAGCTATTGCTCTAAAAGAAAATTGCTCTGGGCTCCTGTTTTCTCATCTGCAAAACTGAGATAGTAGCACATTACTCTTGGTGTTATTGAGAAGATGAACTGAGATTATATGGATAAAACAGTGTGAGGGTCCATAGACATAGTATAAGGGGAAGGCACTTTGCCATGCTGGGTTTGATCCCTGGCACTGCATCTGGTGACTCCTGAGCATAAACCGAGAGTAAGTGCTGAGCATGGCTAGGTGTGCTTTAACCCAATTTTATAAAGTGTCTTGTACATAATAAGCTCTGTTGTCCTATCATTATCACAATATCTAGGGCCAAGAAAAATTGAATAAAAACCTAAACTCCATGTATTTGAAAGCAGAGTGAAAAGGGAAAAAAGTGGCACTGTTCAGAATATCATGTGAGCCCTTGAATGTGTCCTTTTCGGAGACTACACACTGGAGTCACTTTTCCCAGGGGGTCTTCAAGGAATTTACCACTGCTACACGATTATTAGTCTATGTTCTAGTCTGAAAGTTGGGGTCTTAGACTTCAAAGAGGATCCCTTCTCCTTCTATGGAGATGAATAGCATTTTCTGCATGTATGAAAGTATAGATCAGCATTCTAAAAGCCTTTGCATGCAGCTAGCCCTCATCCCGATTAGTCACAGCACTTAGAAACCAGAGAGAGACAAGCAACCTTTGTGGACATTTTACGTTATAGCTCTTTCTGTTACAGTTTGGTGCCACTGCATCGGCTTTGAGCTAGATAAACCCAATTAAAATTGTGTCTGGCGCTTTTAGAAAGCAGAGGAGAGATGGGCCTCTAAGAACAGCGCTCTCATTCTCTGCTTTTACTAAACCACTTGACTTTTGCCACTTCATTCCTAGTGGTTAGATCTCGGTCATGGAAAGGGTGACCTACAATGAAGTTAAAAAATCTCCAGTTTGAGTTGGAAGGCTAGTTACTCTAAAACAAAACCCCCACAGACATGGCACGTGAATCTATTCAGGGCCCATTTATCCCAACAAGGTTGGGGAGTTCAAAGTTCTAATGGGCTCTTGAGATGGCAAGCTTAGTATTTCCGTCCATTTCTGGGTTGGGCTGAAAAATGATGAGAAGGGTCCCAATGCAAAGTAGAAAAGGAATGACCCACACTAGTAACATCTTCTACTTCAAATACCACCCTGACTCTCAGCTCTTTGACCTCTCACAAGTTCCTCCTGGACTTGACAAGGTGTGACAACAACTTTATAAAGAGTCTTTCCTCTGGGACAGTATATTTTTGGTTGTCATTTCTGGAGCATCTGGTATGTGGTAAGTGGGTTGCCTAGCTTAGGTGTTCTTGTTGACAACCAACCATGTGGTCAGAGAGATGGAACAAGTCTGACTGTCCTAGAACTCAGTTCTTTGAATCTTTTCAGCTTCTACTGAAAACACAGCTGGTAGAAAGTTTCTTAGTGATTCTTTGTCACACAGCAGTCCCTGTTGAGTGGAAGAGAGATGAGACGATTCGTCTCAGTTCAGATGGAAGATTCACAAACAAAGTGAGTTTTGTTATTTTAATCTCTGCGGTTTGTTACATAGTGGTGGGAAATAAGAATAAAAAGGATCAAAATACATGCTTTACCAAAAAAGTTGTTTTAAGGCAATAAGGCTTTAAATAAAAACATTTTGCAAATGATAAGGTAGCTCACAAAAAACAAATAGTTGCTATAGGAAGACTCAGGCAGAACTTTTCCAGGTACACACGATCAAATTTCCAACCAGGTGTCGCTTAGGGGCTTCTGACTTTGGGGATTCTCAGAGGTTCTAGAGAAGGTGAAAAGTGAAGATAGGCCAAAATAACCTCATAAAATTTTGATATGTGTACAACAACTTGCACAGAGCCTGTCAAGCTACCCGTGTCGTATTTGATATGCCAAATACCAATAACGTTATAGACCTCATTCCCATGACCTGATGGAATGGTTTTAGGCTCTTAATGTTCCTGGAGCAAGCAGATGCCCTTGAGCTACACTAGCATGTGACAGGAAATATAGAGATGTTACTGGTGCCTGTTGGAGCAGATCAATAAACAATGGGAAGACAAGTGATACAAGTGAATTACAACTTATAATTTATAAACTAATGACTTTATTGCAAAGTATAATTGGGATATACATACACATGATCAAAGGACTTATAAGGAGATGTGCAGTGCACATCTCATTCTTTCTACATCTTTGTGACTGTAAGAATTCATTTGGAAATTGCATCAGAGTCTAAATTTGTGACCTTTGAGATTGTGAGTCTTGACAATTAGCCCAAGCCTGTTGGAAACCCAGAAGGGGCTCCTAGTCCTAAGCACTCATTTCTCCTGGTCTGATCATCTGCTCTTGCATGTCTCTGGGGCCCTGGGAATATTGCTGTACTGGACAACCTCTTTTCCCTTAGGCTCTGGGCCTCTCTCCTCTCCACCACACACAGATCTGGTGTTTAGGGCCTAGAGGTCTGGGAAAACAAGTTCTTGACTTGTTCCTTTCCTGTCCTTCCTTCTAACAGGCCTCAAAAAGTCCCCCTACCCCAACCATTGTTTTCTCTCTTCAGCGCCATTTAGTCTCTCCCACTCTAAACAACAGCAACCAGAACAATTAACATTTGTAGAGTGAATTGCAGTTTGCATAGCATTTTCACAGACAGCCTCCCCCTCTGAACCTCAGTCAGATAAATCATTATTGTTCTGATTTTGAGTTTACTTGGGAGGAACAGGACTCTTCCGATGAAGTGACTTCTCTGAGATCAAATAATCCAACCAGAGGTTGAAAGCAGATGCAGGTATTCTGAGCCTTACTACCATCTTCCTACCCTCTGTCAAGCCATTTCCTGTGGGTAGACAGAATGGCACCTCTTCATACACAGTAATTATTGTGATGATTGTTGTCATTGTTCACCAGTCTGGGTTCACTCACTGTGCCTTCACTTTCTCTTCTATGAAAATAATTTTGTATTTACACAATAGGATTGTGTAATGGGAACATACTGGGCCTTATTTATTTTAAACCTCAGTTTACCCATTAGTTTCTTGTTTTTCTGTGTTCAAAATATTAGAGCAGCACAATTATGGATTCAACTACAATTATCATTTAAACAGAAGCCACAGAAGTTTATGTGTTGATATGGAATAATTTACAAGCCATTTTACTGAATATTAATTCATTTGATTTTTACAATTGCTCTGTAAAATCTTTTTATGGAATAAAGGAAACAGGCTAAATGCTTAGTCCACACCATCACAAGCAGAGGTTGCCCTATGAGTACTCAAGGTTGGGACTTCTTTGATCTTTTTCTGGTATTTTCAGCATGGTATAATGCTGGGAAATGCTGGGTGCATCCTGCACAAAATCCAGGAGCAGGGTCATGGATTCCCTTCTGTTCCAGGGATCAGTGACTGGCAGACGGAGAAAGATGCTAGAATCCAGCAATGTTTCAAAATGCTTTACTTACACAGTTTCTGGCATACAAATCAGTAATAGGAAAACCCGAACTTAGGGTTCCGGGCTGGAGCCCGGCCACGTGTAGGCTAAGATGGCTGCAACCACGTGTTAAGGCCCTGCAGAGAGGAGACAACAAAGAGGCAGCAAAAGGGAGGGCCAACAACAAAGGACCCAGAAAGAAAGCAGGTACAGTTTTTATATCCCTGCAACACAGACCTCCCACTCCAATGGAGAGCAGTTAGGGTCAAATCCCCTCAGGTAATTTTTCTCAAGACTCACCTAGGCCCTTTGAAATATTAATGTTGCCCAGCCAAGATCTGCCTTGAAAGTGCCCCTGTAGGGTAGATTGGAGGAGGGCTTCTGAAATGAACTGTATCTCAGAATACAAAGGCATGTATCTGTACCAAAGAATATTCTATAGCCAGTTATATATTTCTCCAAGCCTTCACAAGAGACTCATCTTTACACTGTGGTTGTTCTGTATATTAGCCTTTGACTTATCAGAGAGCCATGCTTGCTTGCTTAGAGGCAAACAGCATTTCTCTCTGGTCTAATTACTTAGAGATCCAATGTGTCCAGGCAAATTTACTGGTAAGATTTAGCTAGCAGCTCTGCCCCATGTCTGAGAGTCTCTGGTTCAGCATACCTGGGCCCTATGAGTACTCAAGGTTGGGACTTCTTTGATCTTTTTCTCTACCCAGCAGACCAGACTATCACAGCCTGGATCATCAACAGCCACCCTGCAGCAGTTTTTTTTTTTTTCAATCCGGCCCAGGTATGCTGAACCAGAGACTCTCAGACATGGGGCAGAGGTGCACTGCTCTCCCTGTGCCCAGCTGCTCGTGAGGTGCCCGGGAGGCATGGCGGGTTCTAGCCCTGGCCTGCCACCCCAGCAGAGCCTCACAACAAGCCAGACCACCCTCCCCTACTCCATGGGGCCCGCCATTATCCACATCCGGACTTCCCTCTCGTCACAACTCCACCCAGCAGACCAGACTATCACAGCCTGGCTCGCGTGGACACTAACGTCCGTGCGGTTCATCAATAAATGCTTTATTTAGAGGTGACTACAACAGTATGCCACCTGCACGGCAAGCCTGGCAAGCTGCTCGTGTAGTATTTGATATGCCAAATACTAGTAACATTTATATTAGGTCATTCCCGTGACCTAATATAATTGTTTGAGGCTCTTTATGTTCCTGGAGCAAGTGGATGCCTTTGGGTTCTACTAGCATGAGACAGGGCATATGGAGATATTACTGGTGCCCGTTCTAGCAAATAGATGATTAACAGGAAGATAGTGATAGTTATAGTGAAGATCTAGCTAGTCCCACAATGATTGTGGCTGCATGAGAGAATATTTATACCAGCTAGTATAGAATACATGGTCAGATGAACTGC
This sequence comes from Cryptotis parvus, assembly GCA_021461705.1. Taxonomy (NCBI): domain Eukaryota; kingdom Metazoa; phylum Chordata; class Mammalia; order Eulipotyphla; family Soricidae; genus Cryptotis; species Cryptotis parvus. The sequence goes on along the minus strand of JAJIBD010031643.1, from coordinate 130,355 downwards.
CTCATTCAAACTATCCTCTTCCTATCTACAAAGTGGCCTGCAGGAGGCAACTCTAAGCCAGATGCAGAGGCTCTGGGGAGCAGTATACTGCAACAGTATAATTGGGGGGTACAAATATCACTAATTCTTTGTGCTAGGTCAAAGATTCTGAAGCATTATCCTTCACAAGTCCCTCCTGAAGCTGTTAAAATTCAGACATCTGGACTGCTCCCGCCTCCCCATTCTTCCCATTAGACCCATTTTGAGTTCTCCTAGTTAGGATACTGTTGATACTTTTGTCTGTGGACATGACTTTGACTAGAGCTGATATAAAGAGAATTTATAAACCTTCAAATTTGAGTTTCAATCTCTCTGAAGGGAGTTCTGAGTATTATTGACATTAAAGGGGAGAACAGAAGTTATGGATGTTTTTTATTTAAAAACTAGAGGCTACTTATGAATGCTATTATTATTATTATCCACTACTAATAATGTAGAATGAAGAATTCCTTTTGAAAATTGACACATAAATTAAAACCATAACACACAGTGCTCAGGGATATTATTAAGACAATATTCTTTGCATCCAGGTGTTCATGAACTAGTCCAACAATGCAGCATTAGCTAAAGGAGTGATTTCTCTATTCAACTCATCCTTGTGAACTTCTAGGTGGAGTATTACTTCACTTTACTTGTCTTCCCATTGTTCATCGATTTGCTTGAGGGCGCCAGTAACATCGCCATTAGTTCGGAAGGAGGTCCATTATTGTTACTGTTTTTAGCATGTCGAATACACCACAGGTAGCTTGCCAGGCTCTGCCATGGCTCTGGGCTCATCCCAGGGTGCCCAGTCTTTCCTACTTAAAACTCAACTCAAGTTAAAGACACCTATAGCTCCCAGTGATAAGGGGTGGATTAGCACAGTCTGTTTCTCATTAGTGGCCACCTCACTATTCCAGATGTGGGATTACCCTTCCCCACATGGGGGAGTAAGAACAGCGAATTAGCAGGAAGAGGCGAAGGCCTCAGCTTCACAAGCTGCCATTGCTGGCTTCTCCTGCCACATCAGCCTTGGTCTAGTCAAGCACCCAGACAGAAGTGATTTCTCAAGGTCAGGAATTACTCAGATGTGAGGCTGCCAACACACAATTACTAGGCTCACACTGATTCTTCAGTGTCTGAGTGAAGAAAAACAGGCCAGAGGGCTCTTTATTCCTGAGCTTTGGAGCCAGACAGCGTCAGGTTTAAATCTGTCAGGAGTAGCACAGATTTGTACTTACTCCATAGCTGTAGCTTCTTTACCACAAGAAGATGAATAATATGTCCATGTTTGAGACACTAAATAAATGACAGCTATTATTAATAATAATGCTAATAATAATAAACACAATATTTACTCAACAATGATTTATTTTGTATGTTCTTCATGCCAAACCATATGTTAGGAACTGGCAGAACAGAGATAAAAAGAACATCATTCTTGGCATGAGGAATAGCCTATGCCCTGTCACATGCTCAAGGTGGTCTACCAAGAGAAAAATTGGCAGAGAATTAGCGATCCTTAACTTTGTAAGGAGCAGCCTTCTACATGCCCACCCCTCACCTTCCTACCCATGCTCTTTAGACCTGAGACTCTACAGTGATGACATTCAAAACACAGCTCTAATTTGACCAGTTGGCCATAGTCATTATTTTCTCTTTGTTTTGTGGGTTGTGTGCTTCCATGTGGTTCTCAAGGGAACCTGGGTATCACCCCAGTGATACTCAGCCAACCAGCCCAGCAGTTCACTGTAAAGACTCAAGGATTATGGTGCTACTTGGCCACTATGTTGCTGGTGCTAGGGGGTACCTTCAGGACCACACTCAGGCTTGAATCAGGATTGGATGCACGTAAAGCATTCATTCCAACCCCCATTCTCTGGGCCTCTGAGGTTAATATCTTCTAGGCCTCCCTGATGTACTGCTGAGGAGCTGCAGCCAGTCAAGCTTGATATCCACTGGGGTGTCTTGACACTGTCCACTCAGCACGCTCAGTCCACACAAGACATTTCATTCAGGTTTGGAAAGTTACAGGCTCACACAGTGCTGGAGTTTTGTTTGACTTCTTTTTTTCAAATGTTTCATTTCTTTCCTTTTTAGGATCTGTGCCCCTACTTGTTCTGGGAAACTTGTGACCTCTCTGTGTTTTTAATTAGAAGATGTCATTTTCCATGGCAACCTATCATGATGTCCTAAATAGAGAATCTGTAAAATCAGTTTCCCTGTAAAGGGTCAAGCAATTGAAATGGAAGTTACCCACGACTAGTGATTCTACCACTTGGGAAGGTCCCCCAAGCAGAAAATACCACTGGGGTCTCTGTTAGTGAGTACAGCTGACCTGTGCCATAGTGGTTCCTGCCAGGAATTCTCTTGATCTGGGCTCCTGAAATCCAGTTCTTGACAGTCATGCAGGGAATTTGTACTTTCCAACTGGCATGGGAGCAAAACCATGTCAACCATGAATTATGATGTCTCCAGGGCCAACAGCCCATAGGTAATAACTTACGGAAGCCAGAAAAACATTTATGGGAAGCAGTTGAAACCAACCCAGCCTTAAGTGTGGCTGATTGGAATGGACCTTTTCACCACAGTATCTCACCCAAAAATGGAATGAGTTTTAAGGAAATGATGGCGGAAACAGAGAAACTCTGCACCACTCATCACAACTCAGCACCAAGGAAACAAGAGTTAAATCATTTTGGACAAATGTGATCAGTTTCCAAAAGAATGGCTTGATGAGCAAAAGACATTTTCATTTTTGTTATTGGGTCACATCTGTCTGTGCTCAGGGCTCAGGGGATCACTTCTGGAGGCCAAAGGGGGACAATGTGAGGTGTTAGGGATAGAATCTGAATTAGTCATGCTTTAGGAAAGAGCCTTGCCTACTATACTACTATTTTGGCCACTAGAACAAAAGACATCTTGACCAAGGAGACTATATTAGACATATTTTAGATCGAAAGGCCTACCTCTTCACTTGATCTAGATAGAAGAGTACCGGGTGAGACTTTGAAGTAGTTGCTTTCTCATTGTTGAGAACCACTGGGTGTTCAGTACAATAACAACAGGTAAACCATGCTGAGATCATGTCCCAGAAACTGTTGAAATGTTTAAGGACCCATATAGTCATAATATCAAAGATTTCCCTTAGTGAAGTTATTGTTTTATGCCAAGTATTGTCATGTGTCTTCAGACCTAACTCAGTCCATATTAGCAATTGTTTCCCCATGGTTTGCAAATTAAGGAATAGAGAGGCTGGGGACATTTTCCAGGTCACAGACCTTGAGATATGAAACTAGACAGTACTGGCTTTGGCATTTATACTTGCAACAGCTTTAAATACTACTTCTTACTACTCAATATCAGAAAATGTCTGGAATTTGGAAAATATCTTTGACTGGCTGAGCTCATCCCTACCTCAGAACCTTCCTTTTGACTGACCCTGCTTCTTGGAATGCCTTCCCTATGATTTTGCTTGCCTGGCTACTATTCATCATTCAAGACTCAATTCGAATGTCCTTGGAAATACTCTCTCTGACCTCCATACTAAAAAGCAGTTTCCTTAAATCTAAGCCAAGCCAATTCACTGAAATTCTAGTGGAACATTCCAGCATTAAATTTGTAAAGAGCAATAATCCTAGCAACAGTAGCAATAATACTCCAACAGTAAAAATGATAACATAGGGAGCCAGAGTGAATGTACAGCAGGCAGTGCACTTGCCTTGCATCTGGTCAACCTGGGTTTGATCCCTGTCACCACATAAGTTCCCCAGAGCACCACCAGGAGTGATCCCTGAGCACAGATCCAGGAGTAACCCCTGAGTACCATCAGGTAAGGCCCAGAAAACCAACCTATCCCCCAAAAAATAGATGGTATGTTGATTGTGAGTCATATACTGTGCTAAATATTTACTTATTCTTATAAAGTAGATACTGAAATGCCTCCACTTTACAGAAGACACTGAAACTAGAGAAAACATGGTGCCAGTATCATTTACCAGGCAGAAAAAAAAGCCCTCGGGATATACTTCTCCGCCTAAAATGAGAAATATGAATTTCATGTTAGTGTCAGAAAGGAGAAGTCAGTCAGCACACACCATGGCAAGTCCCTGCTCCCTGCAGGCTTGGATCCAGGGTCAGGGCCTACAACTGCAGCAGGATACCATCTACCAAACCCAGGCACTGGCTTTACCAAACCTGAGTTTGAATTTTGACTCTATCCTTTACCAGTTGCATAAATCTAGGAAGTTTCTTCAAGCCTCAGTTTCTCTACCAGTAAAAGGGGTAACAGTCCCCACTTCTCTGCTCTGCAGCAACATTATGGGGAGGAGGTGACATAGGGCACTTGAAGATACCCAACACTAGGACTGGGACTAAGTCAGTACTCATTACAGTGGCTCCTCAATTCCATGGCTGCGATTCATTCATTTATTACACTCATCTCTCCTGTGACTTCTGGAAGTTTGAATTTCACGTCTCTAAATGAAACCCCAAACTCAGTAACTCTCTCCATTACCAGTGGTCTGGTTCAAACTTTGACCTTTCAGAGAAAGAATGGCTGGAAGTTTAAAAAAAGGTAAAAACTCAGGAGAAAATAATGGGATAAAAGATTTTAGGGAAGAGAATGGAAGCTGTCTTGAACTGCTGGGGCACAATGTGTAGGAGAAGAAGCTATGGCAGGAAACTTGTAGCTAAAGTCCTGACTGATGAAAGTAGAGTCAGTCACTAATAAGTCCCTGCAGACCTGATGGATGTGTGTGTGTGTGTGTGTGTCTGTCTGTCTGCACATATTTTGAGCTGTGCCCAGTGGCAGTGCTTGGAGGAGAGGATATGTAGTGTCGGGCACCAAGCGTGAACCTCCTCATGCTAAACCTTTGCTCAGCCAAGGACCAACCCAAGGACCAGACATTTCTCTTCCTCCATTTAAAGACCTGGAGGATGTGGTAAGAAGGGTCACAGTAGTTGGCTGGTAACTACTAGTGCCTCTTCAGCCTCTTCTTGCCTTCTTCCCAAGCCTGTAAGTGCTATGTTCCCTGGGTCAGAAGGGACAGTGGCCCAGTCTTCCCTGACATCAGGCTTGTATCTCTTGGTAAGTCAACTTTGACCATGGGAGACCGGGATGTTGCCCATTAGTCTGCACAATCCAATGCCACATTCAACTGTTCTGCTTCTGAAACACTTCTCAGCCTTCTCTATCTTAGGATGTCTTCATGGTTCCTAAAAGTATGTAATGAAAAGCTAAGCACTAGAGTTTGATGGACGAATGAATTCTGAGTATTTCCTAATTTCAAAGATTGGCAGTGGCAAACCTTGAGGTGGATATGTGAATGACTTTTCAACAGATTTGTGTTTTCTACAACAAGGAGGGAGATTTGGCTAAAACTAAACCTGATGTGTGAAGTAATTTTCCCATTCTCTCTGAAAGCAGAGCATACTGGGATTTGCTCAGACTCCACTGAATTAGGCTAGTAAAAGAACCTGTTTAATGAAGTCCAATGAAGATTGCATTTAAACACCCACAATACTGCTAAAATGTAAGTCCCTCCAAATCAGCTATTATTGTTGCTTATTCTTATATTCTTATATTTCTTATATTTTTACCAAGAGTATCCCATCCACACGACAGAGCCTGGCAAGCTACCTGTATCATATTCAATATGCCAAGAACAGTAACGATGATGGATCTCATTCCCATGACCTGAATGAATGGTTTTAGGCCCATCATGTTCCTGTAGTGAGAAAATGCCTAGGGCTACACTAGCACACAACAGGATGAATAGAAATGTTACTGGTACCCCCTCGAGCAAATCAATGGACAAGGGAAGACAAGTGATACAAGTTATTAAACTTGTGTGGTTTCCATATGCTGGTCCTTGGGCCATTCATCCCAGGAACTCACCGTAGGTATCTGGAAAGCCTACTTAAGAAAGAATTAATCTAGAATGTACACTGTAAAGAGAGACACCTCTTTGCCAATCCCAAAGAAAGAATAAAAGCCACAAATTTAAAAGGCTTTTAAAAGATTCACTTCAAATCACTTGCATTGTACTGACTTAGAATTTTATCCCATACATTAACCCAAGTGTTGGTTTTGTGCCAGTCACTGGGCGAGGCACTGTGTGAACAAGACAAAGACTTGATTCAGACCAAGTCACTGGGTAGCAGAGGGAGAGGCACATAGGCAAGGATCTGGAATAGCTTGGGACACAGAGAAGGCAACATAGTCCATTTGCCTGCAGAACACACTCAGTGGTAAGGAGAGAAGAGAGGTGGCCCAGAGATCAGAGAAAGAGTGAGTGGCTTTGAAGACTGAGTAAGATTTCAAGATGAAAAGGAAGTGAAATTATAATTTGAAAAGAAGAGGTAGTGTATATAAAGGACATGTATATGTGTATGCATGCATGTCATATCCAGTAAGTCGGGAAGCAGCCGGGGTTTCTGACAGTGTCAAGACAGAAGTTCTCTTCTACCTCCAAGAATGCCGGGGGAACGGATGAAAATTCACGAGTCCAGCGCAGTTCCAAAAGACTTTTAATAGTACAAAAGCTCTACCACCGCAATCCAATATAATGAAAGAACTCTAGCTCTGGTCAGAACTTAGACCATACAAAAGAGCCTGTGGGGCTGGAGCAATAGCCCATGGGTAGGGTGTTTGCCTTGCATGCAGCCAGCCTGTGCCGGCCTGGGTTCGATCCCCGGCATCCCATGTGGTTCCCCGAGCACCGCCAGGAGGAATTCCTGAGTGCAGAGCCAGGAGTAACCCCTGAGCGTCGCTGGGTGTGACCCAAAAAAAAAAAGCAAAAAAAAAAAAGAGCCTGAGTCTCCTCCAAAGAGAGAGGATCTCACCCGAGAGGAGTCCTACCCAAAAGAAAGAGCAAAAGAGCAAAAGGCCAAAAGGGAAGGATTCAAAAGCCGAATCCCTTATTTACACCAAAGTAATCCAACCAGGAGGGTCATGTCAACAAAGAACTCTAAACAGAGTGTAGAAGGGCTGTGCCACACCCTATTGCTGGTATAAACAAAGATGACACCAAGGACTAATCCCGAGATTATCTCTTATGTAAAACACTGGAGAGAGAGAGAGAGAGAGAGAGAGAGAGAGAGAGAGAGAGAGAGAGGCTGATATAAAGTAATACATCTTAATTTCATGAGCTTCATTGTAATCTAGATGGTACCCACAAGGTCCTTCTTATTTATTATCTGCACCAGGGTGACTCTGAGTATCTTGTTCTCCACATACTGAAAGGGTCACACTCGCCTGCTTGAGAGCAAACTAGTATGATCCTTCCTATAGCCTTCCTATAGTCTCAACGTAGCCAGGGTGGTAGTCTCCTGGTAAATTCTAACTGTCCCACGCTGGGTGCAGTGGGTATAAAGATCTTGGAGCTGTGCCCAATTTAGAAAACACAGAAGTCTTAGTAGATGTATAAGTCAGAAGTTATTCAGTCAAGGTGACTTCTGTAATGGCCACATCCTCTAGCAGTGTCTATATAGAAGAGAGGTCCATTAGAATGAACCTTGGCTTAAATAGATTAAGCTGTGAGTGTGCAAAACACCAAAGCTCCCAGATTAGCTAAATCTGTCATCCAACACAGTAATATGACATTGCTTCTTAGTGTACAAAGGACAGAAGTCACATGACAAAGGGCTTTTGATCGCATCCGTAAGAATTAGTGGAAAGTTTCAGAGAATTCCAGCAGTAGAGTAGAGGTCACATTTTGGTTTCTTTAGGAACCTATCAATGTCAAAGGGTGTGGGGAGGCAGATGAAATAAAATGAGATAAAGAGGGTAGTGATGAGGGATATTTGGAAGAGAAAAATCAGTAGGTTTGGGTTAATGTTTGGATGTATAAGTGAGAGAAAAGAAAAGTGTCAAAGATGATTCCTGGCATGCAAAACAGATGGAAAAATAGTCTTTATGCAGTTTGGTGAGCAAGTATGGCAGACTCCCTTTGCTCAAGTAACAGTTACACATTCTTCTCTTCTATTAAAACCCCAACTTGTTCAGTTCCAGTCAGAGGTCCTCTGATACCAGAAGGATGTAGGACCCACTCAATAGGTGACTTATATAGGTCTAAAGCAGTTGTCCTCATTTCATTCTTTTTGACCACTTAATTAAATTGTGAATTAAGCAGGTGAGCAAGTGATTTGATTGTTTTGGCTAAAAGAACATAAGGAGGCCTTCCTTTGGTGAATAATAAAATGTAAAACTAAGTTAACTTGAAAATAAGCTTCTTTTTAGAGGTGAGAAAGTGCCATATCTAACACATCCCCTGGCAACAGTCTTCTTATAACCTGAGCAAGAGCATGAAAACAAAGGAGATGAGGAGATGGAGCAGAAAGTGACAGCCTAGTCAGTCCCTCATACTTGCTTTAAGAACCTGAATAAACTCTTAGCATTTACCTCAAATTTGTTGTTGTTGTTGTTGTTGTTGTTGTTGTTGCTGCTTTGAGGCACACCTGGTGGTGCGCAGGGCTTACTCCTGGCTCTGCACTAAGGGATCACTTTTAACAGTACCTGGGAGCCTTATGTGATGCAAGCAATGAACCCAGGTTGGCCAAGTGCAAAGCTAATAATGCCCTACCGACTGTACTTTTGCTCCAGCTCCACCTCCAAATTTTTTATTAAGTAAGAAAGAAATATTCTTATTCCTTAAACCACTGAAATATCATAATAGTTTAAATGTTCTTTTAGTTTTATTTAGGCTGGGACATAGTAGGGTTAAAAAGTAGACTCCAGAAGCAATGGTTCACACATGACATAAATTCATTTCAGCTTTTGCATGGTTTGAGGATAGACATAATAGGCAGTGGTGGTGGAAAGTTCAGGAACACAAATTAATGGCAACTGTGCTATTTTCAACATGAGGCTACTAAGGCTGTTCTGGCAGGAACTAGGTTAGCCGAAAGGTGGGAGGGCATGACATGCTTTCTTCTGAGGATCTGTGGACAAGAAAAATGGCATACGACACTTTTCTCCCATTCCACTAGAGAGAAGAGTCAATAGCCATCTTGAATTGCAAGAGAATGGAGAAAGCAGGGTAACAGGAAACCAGAGCTCAGGTTTTGTATAGGACAGATTTTGATAGACAGTAAATAATTGTTTCCATAAGCTGAATGATATGTTTCATGTTACTTGCAGTTTAAGGAATCCCAGTGGATTGAGAGCTTACTGTGAGATATTTTGGTGGGTTGTACAGAATTTTTCCTTGATGACAATATCTCCATTTTTCAAGAGCTGTCACTTGCATTAGGTCGAACCAAAGGGAATAAATAACATCACCCTAAAGGAAAGTAAAAACAAAACAAACAAACAAACAAACAAACAAACAAAACAAGAAGAAATACATAGCTAGAGTTCTTTCTATTGTTCACTGACCTATAGGAATCCCTCTCTGTTGAAAAGAATTGACTCAGACAGCTCAGTATCCAGGAGGGATTAGCCTTAGGTCATGCAGACTCAAGACAAGTCTGTAGATCAAAGTTACCCAAGTATTTTTGCTCTGGGGGCTACTGGATCTAAGAATCCAAGTGAGGCTCTCTTCACCTCTGTTTCCTTTCTTTAAGGCCAAAACTTGGACAATTTCTTGGGATAAAAAAGTTTTCAGTGTTTAATTTCTTCTTCTCTGGTGAAGATATTATATGTGCACACCTAGCAACTCAGATCCTGAAATAATTTAATGTGGGAAATGCTCCAAGTGTATTTTTTATTCTTTCCCTTTTCTTGATCTGAAGCTTCAGGTTTTGAGTCTCTGACTTTGGTGGTTTTAGTCACTTAAAGTCAAAATAAAGGTGGAGGCTGCAACTTCCTAGAACTTCCCTCTACAAAGAATCAACTTTGGCTTATATATATTCCTTTCCTGGAGGACTCCGCATTGTGCAGTAGTTCTGAACACTGACTATTCTGGAAGACTTCTTTATAGCAAGAAACCCTGGCTGGAATCTGACTTTACACAGCCTGTAAATTTTCATGGGTGTGTTGTGTACCAGCAGTTATGTGTACCTAGGTCAAGAAGTCAACATGATGAATGACCTAAAACCTGAGCTGCACAGGAGGAAGAGAGCGGCATGGAATGCCTTCAAAGGCATCAAAGAAATAGCTAAAAGGACAAAGAACCTCCAGCTCTAGGCACATCTCTTCGACTCCACCCGTTCTCCCTGCATTAACATATGCCTCAGAGACCTGGGCCCTACGAAAGCAGGATGAGAATGCTATTCGGATCTCCCAAAGAGGAATCGAAAGAGCTATGCTTGGAATATCACGCCTCACTCAAGAGAGAGAGAAGAAATTCCAGAGTTCCGACCTCCATCGCTATTCCAGAATCAGGGACTCTGTCTCGTTTGCCAAGGCATCAAAAATCAGATGGGTTGGACATGTAATGTTATTTGGAGACAACCGCTGGACTAGAGCCATTACTGACTGGATCCCACAGGATGTCAAAATATCACATGGCTGCTCACCTACAAGATGGTCAGACTTCTTTGCCAAGATCCTGAAGAAAGCGGTTTGAGGCTCTTCATATTCCTGAAGCAACCAGATGCCATTGGGCTACATTGGCACGTGATAGGGTCAAAGGGAAATGTTACTGGTGCCCGCTCAAGCAAATCTATGAGCAACGGGATTCAAGTGATTAAGTGATCAAGTGTTGTGTAGAATCACGGTAGGTGGTCAGATTTGCTCCATTAGAGTGGCTAACAGTACCCTCCAGTCTATTCCTCTCAAAATCTTAACAACAGAGGTTAATAATGACAACAAAAGGAGCACTCAGTTGCAGCGTGGTCTGGACACCCAGACACCTGGGTCACTACTTAGGGTCCAATTGTTATTCAAACAGATTTCATTAGCATCATCCTCTGCATTTCCATACTCTTTGGAAAGCATATTCTGGGAAGAATAATAACTAGCATATATGGCACTTTTGTTGTTGCTTGTTTTTTTGATCATTTTCTACAGTGCTCAGGGGAGCACTTAGTGCTGGGGATTGGACCTGGGCCTCCTTCTTGCAAAGCATAAGCTCCCTCCAGCCTGCTGTAAGGCACTCCTACTTTAAACATGGGAGTAAATATTAGGTCTTCTCAAAAAAATTTTAAAAAATCTAGTAATCAGCTTCCTAGTGTTTGAGATTTGAAGGTTTTCCTTCCTAGTAGTATTTATGAGTCCCTAGGAAGCAATGTTAAATAGAACCAATCAGTTGCTATTTTGATCTTTATTTTTTGCCTAAATAAAGCTTTTAATTTTATAATATGAAAGTGATATAAATAAAACTTGGAAAATGCATTGACAATTCTGGCTCCAAGACCCATTCCATTGGCATTCTTGTGTTCTAATTGACATCTCATTCATTTTTTAAAAGTTTGCTTGCTTTGTCGACAGCATGCAAACCCTTGAATTCCCATGTACCTGAGTCATCACATATTCTAAATTTGGTGCCCTCAGCTTGGAACGCAATGTGGTCTTGCTATTGGTCAGTTCTTGGTCCTGGGTCTCCAGGGTACAATGAGAGAGACAGTGGTAGGTCAGTGACCAGAGGGGTCCTGGTGGACAGGGTGAAAAAAGGCTCCAATAGTTGGGAAAAGTATTCTGCTCCAAGCCATTATTCTGCACAAAGGTCGACCCTGGGCAGAAGGAAGTTTTCCTGGGCCTGGTTCCCACCCTTGTGGTCACATCACCATGACACAGCAGGACATCAGTCTCCCCAGAGAACAGGTCTCTCACAGGAAAGTGTTATCAGGGGTTTCTGCTTGGGCAGGCAGACCCCAAGTCCTTAACTCCACAGCCACAACCGCATTCCCAGCTAGCGCCCTGCACACAGGCTGATTTGGGCCCACAGAGGTTCTGGGTTCTTTGGGCTGCTGAGGAAGCCTGAGGTGCTTCTGCAAGAGAGCTCTTCTCTGCACCCACTCTCTATGTGGGCTGCTTTCTCTGAAGGCAACACTAGAGAACCCCTTTGAGAGGTTAGAGTCAAAACAAAAGTGAGTTGAGGACATTTGTTGTTCACTTGAAAAGTAATAGTGGAATAGCAGAAAGGAAGGAAGGAAGGAAGGAAGGAAGGAAGGAAGGAAGGAAGGAAGGAAGGAAGGAAGGAAGGAAGGAAGGAAGGAAGGAAGGAAGGAAGGAAGGAAGGAAGGAAGGAAGGAAGGAAGGATGAAAGGAAGAAAGAAAGAAAGAAAGAAAGAAAGAAAGGAAGGAAAGAAAGAAAGAAAGAAAGAAAGAAAGAGAAAGAAAGAAAGAAAGAAAGAAAGAAAGAAAGAAAGAAAGAAAGAAAGAAAAGAAAGAAAAAGAAAGAAAGAAAGAAAGAAAGAAAGAAAGAAAGAAAGAAAGAAAGAAAGAAAGAAAGAAAGAAAGAAAGAAAGGAAGGAAGGAAGGAAGGAAGAATGAAAGAAAGGAAGGAAGGAAGGAAAGAAGGAAGGAAGGAAGAATGAAGAAAGAAGGAAGGAAGGAAGAAGGAAGGAAGGAAGGAAGGAAAGAAAAGAAAGAAAGAAAGAAAGAAAGAAAAGAAAGAAAGAAAGAAAGAAAGAAGAAAGAGAGAGAGAGAGAGAGAGGATTCTTGCGTCTCCGTGGGGATTCCTGCATCTCCATGGACCCCAAACTGCCCCAAGGAAGAGCAGAAACTCCATCAACGGGAACCAAGGCAAAATGCCTTGGTTTCACCCCGGGCCCCTTGGGCACTGCGCCTCTGGGAACATCCCAAAACTCAAAACCACGTGGACACGACCCTCTTACTACCTATCTTGCATGAGGTACCAGTGAACCTTGGTTCCTACATCCTTGCCACCCACCCAAACTCTAAAACAGACCAGACACCTACTAACTGTACTATCTAGTCACCCAAGAACTCACATTTGCAACCTACAATAGTCATAATGATAAAGCAACACAAAATTCCATCAAGCTCTGTGAGTGAAGTCACTAGTCCAGATGAGCCAAGCAATATCAATGAGTTGTATAACCTCTCTGATAAGGAATTTCGGAAAGAATTGTTAAGGATTCATAAGGAATTCAAAGAAGCAATGGAATGCAAAATCAATAAAATACAAAGAGGACATGAGAGAAGTTAGGAAAATGCAAATGGAAAAGACAGTTATTAAAAATGAGGTAAATGAAATGAAAAACACAGTGGAAGGCCGCCATAGCAGAATAATAGCTACTGAAGAAAGAATTAGTGATCTCGAAGACGAGTTCCAAAGATTCTCTACACAACACCAGAAGATAGAAAAAAAGACTCACAATTGCCCGAACAGACAACAAGAGATAATCGGGATGAAGCCAGAAGAAACAACATACGGATCATTGGGGTCCCAGAAGGGCAAGAAGAAAACCCTGATGAAGAAGTAACTGTTAAAGCTATAATTGCTGAGAGTTCCCGGAACTAAAGAACGCTTGCCTCAAGATCCAGGAGGCACGTAGGATACCAGCAAAAAGAAACCCCAACAAGAATACTGCAAGACACATCTTAATTAAAATGACAAAAACTATAGATAGAGATAGAATACTGAAAGCAGCACGATCAAAGAAGGAAATCGCATACAAAAGGAACATCTCTAAGATTTACAGCAGACTTCTCTGATGAAACACTCCGAGCCCGAAAACAATGGTGGGATATTGTGAAGAGGCTCAATGAACTGCAGGCCTCACCAAGAATTCTTTACCCAGCCAGACTCACATTCAGATATGAAGGAAAGATACACAACTTCATGGATAAGCAACAACTCAGGAACTTCATTGACTCAAAACCAACTTTAAAAAGAGGGACTGAAGGGTCTACTGTAATCCGACCAAACCCAAAAGCACACAAGCACAAACAGAAAGATGGCACCAAATCTGATGACAATAACCTCTCTCAATGTCAATGGTCTGAATGCACCAATTAAGAGACACAGAGTGACAAAATGGATTAAAAAATTGAACCCAACATTCTGCTGTCTACAAGAAACGCATCTGAATAATCAGAACAAACACAGACTCAAAGTCAAAGGTTGGAAGACCATTCTCCACGCAAACAACTCCTCCAAAAAGGCTGGTGTGGCCATATTAGTATCAGATAATATAGACTTCAGGCTGAGAAAGGTTAGAAGGGACAACGAAGGCCATTTCTTATTAATTAAGGGGTATGTACACCAGGAAGAAATTACACTACTAAACATATATGCACCCAACGAGGGCCAGCAAAATCCATAAAACAGCTGCTAAGAGACCTCAAAGAAGACATTAACAGTAGGAAAATAATAGTTGGAGACTTCAACATTGCTCTATCAACGATGGATAGATCAACAAGCCTGAAACTCACCAAGGAAATATTGGCCCTGAAGGAAGAAATGGAAGAAAGAGAGCTAGTGGATATATACAGGGCTTTTCATGCCAAAAAAAAAAAAGCTGAATACACATTTTTCTCTAGTGCACATGGAACATTCTCCAAGATAGACCACATGCTGAGTCACAAAGCATACCTCAATAAAATAAAACCGATAGAAATTGTGTCAGCTATCTTTTCAGACCATGATGCACTGAAAATGGAAGTTAACCGTACACAGAAACAGGGAGTCAAACCAAACAGCTGGAAACTGAACAGCTCACTCCTGAACAACCAATGGGTCATAGAGGAAATCAAAAAGGAAATCCAAAGATTTCTGGAAACAAATGAAAATGAAGACACCAATTATAAGAACTTGTGGGACACGGCAAAAGCCGTGTTAAGAGGGAAGTTTATAGCTCTGCAAGCATTCATCAGGAAACAAGAAAGGGCCCACATAAATAACCTGACATCACAGCTGAAGACATTAGAAAATGACCAACAAAAGGAGCCCAACCCAGGCAGAAAAAAGGAAATAATAAAACTTAGAGAGGAAATCAATGAGTTGGAAACAAACAAAAAAAAACAATCAAAAAGATTAATGAAACCAAGAGCTGGTTTTTTTTAAAAAAATAAACAAGATTGACAAACCATTGGCAAGACTTATAACTACAGGGAAAGAGAGAACCCAAATAAACAGAATCAGAAATAAAAAGGGTGACATCACAACAGAAACTACAGAAATCCAAAAGATCATCAGAGATTCCTTTGAGAGCCTGTATGCCATGAAACATGAGAATCTAGAAGAAATGGACAAATTCCTGAAGTCCCACGGCTGAAGCAAGAAGACCTCCAATACCTGAATAAGCCTATCACCATTGAGGAAATAGAAACAGTAATTAAAAGTCTGCCCAAACACAAAAGCCCAGGTCCAGACGGATTCAATAGTGAACTCTACCAAACCTTTAAGGAGGACCTACTGCCAGTCCTTTTCAAGCTCTTCCAGGAAATAGAAGAAACAGAAACACTCCCAAACAGCTTCTAAGAGGCACATATCACCCTGATAACCAAAGCAGGGAGAGACAACACAAAGAAAGAAAACTATAGACCAATATCCCTGATGAACACGGATGCTAAGATCTTCAACAAAATACTAGCAAACAGAATCCAAAGACTCATCAAGAAGATTATACATCATGACCAAGAGATCCGGGATGGATGGTTCACATTCGCAAGTCAATCAAAAAATACATCATGTCATCAAAGAAAAAAAAACCATATGATCCTTTGCGAGGGAAAGCATTTGACAAGATCGCACCTCTGATTAAACCCTAGAAATGGGAATTGAGGGACTTCCAAGATAGTTAGCCATCACAAAGCCCCGCGCTCTTAAATGGGAAGTTGAGCCTCCCCGGTCGGGACACAAGGTTGCCTCTCCTCTTTTATTCTATAGTCTGGAGTACTTGCCGTATCGGAGAAAAAGGACATCAAGGGCTCAGATAGGCAAGGAAGAAGTCAAGCTTCATTAGAGCGTTTCGCCCCCGCCCTGTCCAGAGCCCCCCGGGGGCGGCCACCACCTAGCCGCCCGGAGAAGAGCTGCGTGGGGAAGGAGGGGAGAGGCCACAGACCCAAAGGACTGCTCGGGGAAGGAGGGGAGAGGGGCACAGACCAGAAGGATAACAAGCTCTGAACACCACCGGCTCCCGCACCTTGTGAATTTGCCTAAGGCCCTAAAAAGTTCTGTCTAAGCTTCTCCTTGTTTTCCCCTTGAAGGACTTCAGTTCACTATGCAGGGTTTAGGGGCAGGGCAAAATGGAGGAATTTCTGGGCCTTTGTCCATAAAGGAGCACTTAAGTGTTTGAAATGCAGCCACCCCTTTGTAAATGTAAATGTAAAATGATTCAACAGAACTAGGCATGCTGTGAGTGACCTCGGATCACGGATCACATAGTACAGGCTGAGACAAGACCCAGGGTTCCCTCTCAGGCCTGGCAGGGTGTGGCCTCCACGAGTTTTTTATTGTCCAACTTCTCAGGATTTGAGAGAATTGATATATTGTGCGGAGGTGGGGGTGTACACCCGACTGTGCCGAGGGCTTTATCCTGGTTCTACAATCAGGGATCACTCCTGGCTAGGTTCACATAAGGTGCTGGGGATCCACCCGGGTTGGGTGCATGCAAAGCAAAAGTCTTACCTTGCCCCCCTCCCCAAACTTTTCCATTTTTTATGTTGATCACATTGAAATGATAAAAGTTTGGAGAATGCTGAGCCCTTCTCTGAGCATCACCAGGTGTGACCCAAAAAAGTCAATTAAGAAAAGGTTTGGGGTCTGTTACGTTAACTAAAATGGTTTATTAATTTTTCTTTCTGCTTTTTGGGTCACACCCCGCCATACTAAGGGGTTATTCCTGCCTCTGCACTCAGGAATTACTCCTGGTGATGCTCGGGGGACCTTATGGGATGCTGAAGATCGAATCCGAGTAGGGGCATGCAAGGCAAACGCCCTACCTGCTGTACTGTCGCTCTGGCCCTGTTAATTTTTCTGGGACTTTTTTATTTTTTTGGCGGGGCGGAGTGATAGCCCAGCAGGTAGGGCATTTGCCTTGCTGCACGCGCCGGCCTGTGCCCGGCCGGGTTCGATCCCCGGCATCCCATATGGTCCCCTGAGCACCGCCAGGAGTAACCCCCTGAGCATCGCCGGGTGTGACCCAAAAAAGCAAAAAAAAAAAAAATGCTGGACTTAGAGATGACTATAAGAGTATGCTACCTGCACGGCAGAGCCTGGCAAGCTACCCGTGTTGTATTTGATATGCCAAATACCAGTAACAATTATAGACCTCATTCCGGAATGGATTGAGGCTCTTTATGTTCCTGGAGCAATCAGATGCCCTTGGGCTCTACTAGAATGAGACAGGACATATGGAGATGTTACTGGGGCCCGCTCAAGTAAATCGATGATGAAAGGGAAGACAGTGATACAGTGATACAGTGACATGATATTATACCTAGAGAACCCTAAACTCTCTACCAAAAAACTCCTAGAAACAATAGATGCATATACTAGTGTGGCAGGATACAAAATCAACACCCAAAAGTCAGTGGCTTTCCTATATACAAATAATGAAAGAGAAGAAAGGGATATTAAGGAAACAATTCCATTCACCAGTGTGCGCACAGAAAATCAAATACCTAGGAATCAACTTACCCAAGTGTGTAAAGGACCTGTACAAAGAAAACTACAAGACACTGCTCCAAGAGATAACAGAGGACACAAGGAAATGGAAACATATTCCCTGCTCATGGATGGGGAGAATCAACATTGTCAAAATGGTAATACTCCCTAGAGCTCTGTACAGATTCAATGCAGTCCCTATAAGGATACCCATGACATTCTTCAAAGAAATTGACCAAACGCTCCTATAATTTGTATGGAATAATAAACCCCCAAGGACAGCTAAAGCAATCCTTGGGAAAAAGAAGATGGGGAGGCATCATCTTTCCCAACTGCCACAAGGCAGTAGTAATTAAAACTGCATGGTATTGGAATAAAAACAGACCTGTGGACCTATGGAATAGAATTGAGTATCCTGACACCCAACCTCAAACACATGATCATTTAATCTTTGATAAAGGTGCAACGAATCTAAAATGGAGTAAGGAAAGTCTCTTCAACAAGTGGTGTTGGGAAAACTGGACAGCGACATGTAAAAAAATGAATTTGGACCTGTGTCTAACACCATGCACAAAAAATCAGATCAAAATGGATTAAAGATCTCAATATCAGACTTGAATCCATAAAAGTACATTGAAGAAAATATAGGAAAAACCCTCCATGACATTGAAGCTAAAGGCATCTTCAAAGGTGAAGCATCACTAACAAAGTAACTAGAAGAAAAGATAAACATATGGACCTACATGAAACTAAAAAGCTTCTGCACCTCAGAAGAAACAGTGACTAAGATACAAAAGCAGTCCACAGAATGGGAAAGAATATTCACCCAATACCCATCTGATAAGGGGGTTATAATCCAGGATATATCAGGCACTGGTAGAACTTTACAAGAAGAAAACAAACAATCCCATCAAAAAATGGGGAGAAGAAATGAACAGAAACTTCAGCAAGGAAGAAATTCGAATGGCGAAAAAACATATGAAAAAATGTTCATCATCAGTAATCATCAGAGAGATGCAAATCAAAACAACAATGAGATACCTCTTTACACCACAGAGACTGGCACATATTCAAAAGAGCAAGAACAACAAGTGCTGGTGTGGATGTGGGGAAAGAGGGGACACTCATCCATTGTTGGTGGGAATGCCTGCCTGTACAGCCTTTCTGGAAAACAATATGGACATTCCTCCAAAGACTAGAAATTGAACTCCCATTTGACCCAGCCATACCACTCCTGGGAATCTACTCTGGGAAACCAAAAATACGCAGCAGAAACACCATCCCTACTTTTATGTTCATTGCAGCATTATTCACAATAGCCAGAATCTGGAAGCAATCAGAGTTCCCGAGAATCAATGACTTGATAAAGAAGCTTTGGTACATCTACACAATGGAATACTATGCAGCTGTTAGAAAAAATGAAGTTATAAAATTTGTCTATAAATGGATGGACATGGAGAAGATTATGTTGAGTGAAATTAGCCAGAAGGAGAGAGACAGATACAGAATGACTGCATTTATTTGCGTAACAAATATATATGTACATATTATGATACCAATATCCAAGGTCAAGTGAAACATATATCAGGAGGTCTTGTCAAAGGCGGAAATTATCACAAACGTGTGGGAGTCAGAGGCTAGGTAAGACAGAAAATAGAACAGTGTGCTAACAATTGTTGAGGGTGCTAATGCCAACCTAGAACTGAGCATTAAATGGAGGCAAAAGGATACACATGACAACCCTTTAATGTATGTTCTGTAATCCATAGTCTGGAGGGAAGGAAAAGAAAAAGAGAGATAAAGGGAAAGAAATAAAGAACCTGCCGTGGAGGAGGGAGGGGGGACGGAACCGGGGACGTTGGTGGTGGGAAATGGGCACTGGTGGCATAATGGGTGCTGGAACACTGTATGACCAAAACCTAAATATGAACTTTTTCATTGTATATCTTTAATTGTAAAAATAAAAAAAATTAAAAAAAAGAAAGGGAGAGAAAGAGAGAGACAGAAAGCGGGAAGAGAAAAGGAGGGGGGGAGGTAAGAAGAGGGGGAGAGAGGGGAAAGTGGGAGAAGTTGAAAGACATAGGGAGGAAGAGAGGGGATTGGGGAAAGAGGGAGGGAGGAAGAGAGGGAGGAAGAAAGAGAGAGGGTTGAAGGGAGTAAAAGAGGGAGAAATAGAGAGAGGAACTGGGAGAGGGGAGAAACGGAGGGGAGAGAGGGAGGAAGGAACAGGGTCACAGGAGAAGCTTCAAAAGAGAGACAAAGAGACATGCTGTGTAGGGTCAGGCTGTGGACTGTCCCCTGATGCAGCAACGAGTCCCTGGTATGGTTTCCTCTTTCTCATTGAGTCCCCTTTCCAGACCTCAGCTATGAAGAAAACAGCCAGCAGGCAGAGCTTGACAGGAGACAGAATGAAGCAGAGGGAGAAACCGAATCCTTCTCCAGAGAAGCTGCCACACCAGTGTCAGACCTGAAGACACAGAGGAAAACAATCCTTGAAGTGGATGTAACTCTGACATTTAGGTGGGGTATGGGGTGCCTTGTTGATCCCGGAGAAGGTAAACTAATCCTATGAAAAGAATGAGAATGGGATCAGGATGTCACCCAGCAAGGTAGGGCTCCAGAGCCGCAGCTCTGCCCAGAGGAAAGTAATGCAAGAAAAATAACATTTCTGTCATATTGAAGAATATGGGGATATTGAATTGCTTTAATGGAACTGGCCATTTGAAATCCCTGAGAATTAAACGTGTGCTTCTTGGAAGATGGGTTATGTTTCTCTCCATTCCTCTTCTTATATTCAGCTGAAATTACTGAATGTTACATGTCAAGCAAGCAAACTGCAAAGCTAACAGTAGTAGGAAAGGTGGAGAGAAGAGACTTACTGGCTAGGAATCTGGCTCCAAAGCGTGACACAGGTAACTTCACAGGCTTTCCTTTTACCTTACATGTCTGGACCAGACTGGGTGTTGGAAAAAGGCAGATACAGAAATCCCAAGGGCGCAGGCAAAAAAAAAAAAAAAAAAAAACAACAAAAGCTCGCTCCCTCTATCCAAAGGGCCCTTCTCTCCAGATTCTCATACACTGTTGGTGGGAATGTGAACTGGTTTAGCCTCTATGAAAAGCAGTATGGCGATGACTCAAAAAATTAAAATGAAAACCAGAAACTTCATTCTCTTCTCAAGGACACAAAGACACTAACTTGAAAAGACATAAGCCCGCCTATGTTCATTTGTGCATTATTTTCTAGAGCCAAGATAGAACACAACCCAAGTGCCCAATAGCAGATGAATGGGTAAAGAGATTGTGGCACATATCACAGTAGCTTAGTATTCAGGTTATTAAAAAAAAGGAAAAAATTCTACTTTATGCTGCTACATGGGTGGGAATGGGGGGTGTTACATTAAGCCAGAAGAAGAAATATAGATAGAGGGTGATCTCACTCATGTGTGGTGTGCAAAGAAACAGACAATGCCAATCAAAGCAAATACTTAGATTCTCAGAAGAGAACTCAGATTATCAAGAGGGGTGGATGTTGGACAGAAAGAAATTTCTATGGACAATGGTGGAAAGGTACTGGCACTTTGGTGGTAAGATTGTGTCCCCTAAAATGTGTAAATATTTATATTTGTGAAAAAAAAAGCCAAACAATGGAAAGGTGATTCACAAAAAAAAAAAAAAAAAAGAATTCTACTCTAGGACCATATGAGACTTGTCTAGAACTAAAAAGCTAGCTCATTATTTGATGATAATCCACTTGATAAACAAGGTTAAAAATCATATGATCATCTTAATTGATAGATTAGAAAGTATTTTACAGCAAGAGTATTTGAGCCATTCATGATTAAATCTAAATAAATTATGGGGCTGGAGCTATAGTCCAGTGGGTAGGGCGTTTGCCTTGCACACGGCCAGCCCATGCCGGCCTGGGTTTGATCCCCGGGCATCCCATATGGTCCCCGAGCACTGCCAGGAGTAAATCCTGAGTGCAGAGCCAGGAGTAAACCTTGAGCATTGCTGGGTGTGACCCAAAAAAAAAAAAAAAAAATAAATAAATAAATAAGTAAATAAATTACAAATAAATGGGAGTTAGTGGAGAATGAACATTATTGTTAATGATGTAAGACTGAATCTGTCGGGGCCGCCACTGGGGTCCCCAACAGCGTCAGGGCAGAAATTCTCTTCCACCTCCGAGGACACCTGGAGAACAAATGAAGACTCACGAGTCCGGTGCAGTTCCAAAAAAGGCTTTTAATAGTGCAAAAGCTCTTCCACAACACTCCAATATAATGAACAAACTTTAGCTCTGGTCCGAACTTAGACCATACAAAAGAGCCTAAGTCTCCCACCAAAGAGAGAGGATCTCACCCGAGCTGAGTCCTACCCAAGAAGGAGCAAAAAGGGCCAAAGAGCAAAAGGCCAAAAGCCAAAACCGCAAGGCTGAGGAGCCAAAAGCTGAAAGCTAAAAGGCCCAAAAAGCAAAAGTGAGAAGGGCCTCAAGTCAGCCCCTTATATACACCAAAAGTAATCCAATGGGGAGGATCATGTCAACAAAGAACTCTAAACAGAGTGTAGTGCCACACCCTATTGCAGGTATAAACAAAGGTTATGCCAAGGTCTAATCCTTTCTACCAAGATTATCTCTTATGTAAAACACTGGAGAGAGAGAGGGCTGATATAAAGTAATACATCTTAACTTCATGAGCTTCATGTAATCTAGATGGTACCCACAAGGTCCTTCTTATTATTATCTGCACCAGGGTGATTCTGAGTATCTTGTTCTCCTGTACTGAAAGGGTCACACTTCGCCTGCTTAGAGCAAACTAGTATGATCCTTCCTATAGTCTTCCTATAGTCTCAGCATAGCCAGGGTGGTAGTCTCCTGGTAAATTCTAACTGTCCCACGCTGGGTGCAGTGGGTATAAAGAGGAGCTGTGCCCAATCTAGAAAACATAGAAGTCTTAGTAGATGTATAAGTCAGAAGTTATTCAATCAAGGTGACTTCTGTAACTGCCACACCCTCTAGCAGTGTTTACATAGAAGAGAGGTCTCATTAGAATGAACCTTGACTTAAATAAGATTAAGCTGGGAGTGGGCAAAACAACAAAACTCCCAGAATAACTAAACCTGTCCTCCAACAGAATCCATGCTTTTCCTCTAAACACCAGAGGAACAAAGCAAGGTGATCTTTAATCACCACTTATGCAATACAGTGCTGAAATTTCTAACTAGTATAATAGCATACAAAAAAGAAATATAAGGGAATATAGTATATAGATGGAAGAAAAGAATGAAAGAAGGTGTGTATAAGGAGAAAGAAAAAAGAAAGCAAAAGAGAGCTAGAGTAGAAAGGAAGAAGGAAGGAGGAAGGAAGAAAGAAGAGGAAAAACACACATTATAACCTCTAAATATATGTATTTGTAATCCACAGTGTGTAAGAGAAGGAAGAGAGAGAGGGAGAAAGAGCAAAATAAAGAGAGAAAAGAGATAAAGAACCTGCCATAGAGGCAGGATAGGGAGGAGTGAGGGAATTGGGCACATTGGTGGTGGTAAATGGGCACTGGTGGAGGGATGGGTGCTGGAACACTGTAAGATCGAATCCCAAACATGAACTTCTTTGTAATTGTTTATCTCATGGTGGTATAATAAAAATTTTTTTTTACTAAAAAGAAATCTGTACTCTTTGCAGATTAAATTCCTGCCTATGTGGAGAACCTTAAGGGAATCAACAAAGAAACACACTAGCATCAATGACTATATTCTACAATTTTCTGACTGCAAGATAAAATACAGTTGCTGAAGTTAATGCTTTTTTACATACTGGCTAGGCACATGTGAGTACAAACATGAAAAACACCAGGCTATTTAAAGCCTTCTCCCCCACCCAAGGAAAGAAAATAAAGATAAAGAAAAAGAAATATGTAGGTATAAATCTAACAAAACATGCATAACAAGTATACTGAAAGCTGCAATATTGATTAAAGAATCAGCAGTCAAAACAAATGGAAACATTGTGGTTATGAATTGAAAGACTCAATGAAATAATCAATTTCTCCCAAATTTATGAGTTTAATGCAGCCCATATTAAATTCCTCATAAGTTCTATATACAGATATGAATATTCAAAAAATTAGTGCAGAATTTCAAAAGAAGGTGGGCAATTATAAAACATTTAAAAAAAGAAGAATAAATTGCAAATACTCTATATACAATATCCTGACTTTTTATATAGCCAGATAATAAATATGACTGGTAGTGTCAGTGGAGAGGTAGACACATAATTCAATAGAAGAAAGAAGAGAACCAGAAGTAGATCACACAACGAGTCAAACAATTTTTTTACTAAGTTGCAAAAACAATTCTATAAATGAAAGATAATCTTTTAAATAATTATTATTGGACCAATTAGTTATGAAAAGAAAAAAAAACAATAAAACCTGGCCTAAATTTTATAACCTCCTATAAAAATTAACTCAAAATGGAGTAGAATGGAGCATAGACTTTAAAATTAAATTATAAAACCATGAAACTTTTGGGAGTAAAAGAAAATCCTGGTCATCTGTAGCTAGACGAAGGTTTCAAACATAATACCAAAGTATGATCAATAAAAGGAAATATTGATAAGATGGGTTTTATAAAAATAAAAATACTGGCTTTGTAAAGTATTAAAAAGAATAAAGAGAAAAGCTACAGGCTGAGAGGAAATATTTGCAAACTAACACACTGAATCACTGTCTTCCCATTTTTCCGAGTTGCTCAAGTGGGCACCAGTAACATCTCCATACGTCCTGTCACAAGCAAGTGTAACCCAAGGGCATCTGCTTGCTCCAGGGACAGGAAGAGCCTCAAATCATTCTTCAGGTCATGGAATTGAGGTCCATAATTGTTACTAGTTTTTGGCATGACAAATAAATTAAACACAGGTAGCTTGCCAGGCTCTGCCATGTAGGTGGTATAGTCTCAGTAGAAGGCTCTCGTCTATCAAGGAGATAGAATCAATAATCAAAAGCTAGGACTGGAGCAATACCACAGCAAACTACATATTTAACAAAAATAGCAAACTGGTATCCAGAACACATAAAGAATCTGAAAAACCCAGCAGTGAGAACACAAAGTGAACCAATTAGAAAACAGGACAAAGATATGAACAGATTTTTATCGTCTAAACTGATGATAAATAAGCAGATGGAAGCATCATTAGTCATTAGGAAATGCAAATTAAATCTGAGTGAGCTATCACTGATCACACACTTATCACAATGACTAACCAAAAAATTGTGACAGCATTGGTGATGCCAAGGCTATGGAGAAATTAGATCACTCATGCTGCTGAGTGTGTAAAAGGGCACAGTCACTCTGGAAAACAGTTAGGAAGTTTCTTACCAAACAAGCATACAAGTGAGCAATTACACTTTGTGCATTTTATCCAGAGAAATGAATACTTTCTTTTACACAGAAAACTGGATACAAATCTTCACAAATGCTTTTCTTGTAATGGCCCCAAACTGGCCCCCAAACCAGGTTTCTTTCAACAGGTGATGGTTAAACAAAATGTGCTCCACTGGGTATGTATGCTACATGCCAGGGGCTACTACTCAGTAACAAAAAGGAATAGTTTCAAATACATGCAGCAACACATTTCCAGATTCAGGAAGAATCTCCTGGAAACTGTTGACAAAAATAATGCCCACCTCCCAAAGTCACAGTTAATGAGTCCATTCATAAAACATTCTGGAAATTATAGAAATGGCAGAAGTGGAGGATGGGGTTAGAGAGTTAATACAGAGGTTAAGGTGGCTGCTTTACACCCAAGTGACTATAGGTCAAAATGGAGTACTGTATATGGCCCCAGAAGCAGGAGTAAGCCCTGAGCACCACTGGGTATGGAAGAAAGAAAGAGAGAATAAAGAATGAGAGGAAGGAAGGAAAGAAGGAAGGAAGGAAGGAAGGAAGGAAGGAGAAGGAAGGAAGGAAGGAAGGAAGGAAGGAAGGAAGGAAGGAAGGAAGGAAGGAAGGAAGGAAGGAAGGAAGGAAGGAAGGGAAAGGAAGGAAGGAAGGAAGGAAAAGGAAGGGAAGGAAGGAAGGAGGGGAGGAAGGAGGGGGGGGGGGAACGAACAAACGAATGAACAAACTTTTGTTCTGTAAATCACCCAGTCTGTAGTATTTTGTTATGGTAGCTCGAGTTTAGAAAGACTGTGGGAAAAGCGTACATGAGTTCTCTCCATATAATTTATTACAACCTTTTTTAAAGTTCTATTTTGGTCCACACTCAGTGCTTACTTTTGGAACTGCACTCAGGGATCACTCTTTGTGGGGCTTGGGAGACCATGATCAGTGCTAGAGGTTGAACCGGAGTTAACAGTTAACTATGTGCCAGACAAACACCTCACCCACTGTGCTCTTCTCTCTCAGGTCAGCAACTGCATATTCTTGTAAAATCATCTCCACAAATTTACTTTAAAAAGAATTTAAAATATAGTATGTCTGTGCTTAAGCATCTCCATCTGGTAAATAATCAAAATAAGTTTTCTTTTATGGGGTGAGGGGATTGTTGGGACACACTTGGTTGTGCTCAGCATGTGTTCATGGTTCTGTGCTCAGGGATCACTCCTAGTGGTCTTGGGATTGAACCTGGCTAAACTGCATGTGAGGCAAGTGCTTTAATCCTTATCTTATCTTTCCAAATCCTGAAAGAAGCTCTCCTCTGCTTTATCTATTTATGACAGCCAATGCTGTGAACCACCCCATTTATCTTATCAGTAATTTACCCTCCCATCTCCTCCACTGTGTGATTTCTAAGATCTCAGTGTGTTTCAATCAACTTATACTGTGTATGCCGTCATTTCATCATAGCACACACCAAGTTGGGACTCAAGTGCCTGTTTTATGGGCAAGTGAATGAAACCTATTGTGACAATGCGAAGTGGTATATTAGTGTCTGATCCCCAGTCTGATTTGTTTAAAATACCAGAGGAAAAATTTAAAGATAAAAATGTAGATGTTAACAATTTTAGAAGCTTGGGGCTGAGCGATCGTCCAGCAGGTAGGGCGTTTGCCTTGCACACGGCCGGCCTGGGTTTGATCCCTGGCATCCCATATGGTCCCCGAGCACCACCAGGAGTAATTCCTGAGTGCAGAGCCAGGAAGAACCCCTGAGCAGAGCAGGGTGTGACCCAAAAAAGCAAAAAAAAAAAAAAAAAGATTTAAAAAACAATTTTAGAAGCTATTTCATTGAAATTTCCTATAAATGTTGTTACTTTTCCAAAATGTCAATGATTTAAAAATTACATTGAATATATTGCTATTGGATTCACTACTGCATATCTATATATTTATTAAATATTTGTTTTGATAATTTTTTTCTTCATATTACTCCCTACCCCCAATTATAGATCCTGTCATTTTGGGGTGTTTTATCTTCTGTGTCAAACTTAGAGATGTAAGTGTTGCCTGCTTTTACATTTTTCCCCCAGTAACAAATTTTAGAGTTTTAACCAATGTCAATTTGAGCATCAGACACACCAGTTAATAAATAGTAGTTTTTATTATTCATTATTTTAACAGTATTATATAAAATATGCTTTGAAATTTAATCTCTTATAAGCTTTTAGTGAATACAGTTTGGTAGCTTTAAGTATATTCACAAAGTTATACAACTGCCACTATTTAAGTCCTGAACATTTCATCATTCAAAAAGGAAATTTCATATCGATAGCAGTAACTAGCGTTTTCCTTTCCTCTAGAACTGGCAACCATGAATCTACTTTCTGTCTCTATGAATTGGCCTGTTTCATGGAAATGAAATCATAAACTATGTGGCCATTTGTGTCTGGCTTTTTCACTCCAAGGTACACTCATATTGCAGCGTGCATGGATACGTTATACCTTTCTTATGGCAAAACTCTATTGTGTAAATAGGTCATTTTGTTTATCCAGTCATCAACTGATTCGCACTTGATTCCACTTTGGGGCTATAATGAATAATGCCGCTTTGGGCATTTGTGTACAAGTTTTTATGTTAAAAAACCTGTGGTGACAAGTTTTCATTTCTCCTGGGTATTTTTGCATTTTTTTTTTCTTTTTTTTTGGGTCACACCCGGCGATGCTCAGGGATTACTCCTGGCTCTGCACTCAGGAATTACTCCCTGGCAGTGCTCGGGGGACCATATGGGATGCTGGGAATCGAACCCGGGCTGACACAGGCCAGTGCATGCAAGGCAAACGCCCTACCTGCTGGGCTATCGCTCCAGCCCCTCTCCTGGGTATTTTATCTAAAAGTGAAATGACCAGAGTAGATTCCCATTAGCAAGGAACAAGAATTCTCTGCATACCAGTCAATACTTGCAATTAGCTGTCTTTTCTAATTGTAGCTATTCTGGTGGGCATGATGTGGTATCATTGTAGTTCTGATTTACATTTCCCTGATGACAAGTGATTTGGGACATCTTTTTATGAGTTTGATGCCATTTTCACTTGTGTTTTGTAGAAACATTTATTTATATTCATTTTTAATTGCATTCACTAGATCACTAGATCACTAGACATTCCGCTGTTCATCGATTTCCTCAAGCGGGCGCAGGTAACATTTCCATTTGATCCTATCACGTGCCAGTGTAGCCCAATGGCATCTGCTTGCTTGAGGAATACGAAGAGCCTCAAATTATTCATTCAGGGTCTTGACGAAGAAGTCTGACCATCTTGTAGGTGGCGGCTATGTGATCTTTTGACGTCCCATGGGATCCAGTCGGTAATGGCTCTAGTCCAGCGGTCGTCTCCAAATCACATTATTAATCGCATTATTTGTCATTTATTATTGAATTCTATGAATTCTTTATATATATTAGATACAAATCTTTCATCAAGTATAAGATTTGAAGCAGTTTTCTTCCAATCTCTGCATTTTTACTGTCCTCATGTTTTCCTGTGAAGCACATAAGCTTTTAATTCTGATGAAATCCAATGTACTTTTTCATGTGCTTGTACTTTGGGCATTCTATCTTTAAACTGTTATAAAACTCAAGTTACTAAGATTTACACTTATTTTTTCCTATTAAAGTTTTAGCTCTTACATTTAGGTTTATGACTCACTTTGAGTCAACTTTGTATATAATTTAAGTAGGTGCCCATATTCATTCATTTCATTTGATATCTAGTCTTAGCACTATTATTTAAAATCATTCTTTCCACACTGAATTGTTTTGGCACTCTTGTTGTAAATCAGTTGCCCACACATCTAAGTGCTTATTTCTAAACCAACAATTGTATTTACTGTCCTATATAGACATCTTAATGCTAGTATCACAGATTTGAATACTTTGGTTCTGTAATAAGTTTTCAGATCTGGTAAGTGAGTTGTACAACTTCTTTTTCAAAATTGTTTTGACTATTCTGGACCCCTTGATTTCCATACAAATTTTTTAGGATCAGCTTTTTTGAAATCAACTCCCACAAAAGCAGCTGGGATTTAATAGGAATTGTGTTGAATCTGTAAATCAGTTAGGGAGTCTGTAATCTTAACAATATTAAATCTTTTAATCCAGGAACATGAGATTGCTTCCCATTTATTTATGTCTTTAATTTCTTTCACTGATGTTTTTGAGGTTTCTGGTGTACAAGTCTGCTTCTGTTTCATAAAAATTAGACAAAAGATTGATAGAATTTATCTTTAGCTAATGCATTAAAGTCCTTTCCTCATATTTCTAAGACAGAGCAAATGAGTCAGAGATAGAGACAGACACAGAGGGAGATTGAAAGACTGAACTTTTGCAGTGAATCCACTGCTCAGTTTATGAGCATCTGGCAGGGTCCAAGCAACAAAAAATATTTGGTCACCACAAAGTCAGAGTTCGTACTTTCAACTGAAAGTATCCAGTTCCATCTGAAAAAGGAGTGAATATAGGCATTTGACACACTTCAAATTACTTCTCATGATAACCCCTGATCTCCTGGGTATGAGGCTGGCCCTTTCCATAAGCATCTCCCAGAGGAGCGTCAATATTCCTATCTATGGACTGGAGTCACAATAATATGGAAGTGTAATCCCCCCCACTTTCATCTGTTCTGCCAAGATGCAAAAGACCATGGATGCCAAAAGTTCTCATCTAATCAGCAAATAGAGCTCCAGGATTGACCCACTTTTCTCTCAGTGCACTGTGGCAATGGGGGGAGAGACAGGAACAGAAAAAAGCTGGGGGAAACCAACAGGAGTGCAATCTCCTGAGTCTGAAATTGAGTTGTGGAGAAAATCCTGAGAAATCCCCTTGGAAAGAATGGGAAAGAATCCACATGAAAGATTTTATTGCTTATGACAAACTCCTACTGATCGCATTTTTTTTACAAACTAGCCTAACATTACAAATATGCAAAACACACATACACACACAACATACACAAACACACACACACTCAAGCACACGCAATGACACACCACCTGGTATTTTGGCCAGGCAGCTTTACAGTATACTTCCCAGAAATGCTGATTTTAGTTTAAAGATCCTTAAATGCAAATGTGGCAATGGGGGGGGGGTGGCACTGGAGGGAGGGAAGGAGGGAAATTCAGCAATAAAATTTAGCAGTAATTCAAAGACCTTCCCTATTTGATTCAGAATAATTATTTCACTATCACGAGCTAGGAGGTATATTTATGTGCTGTTTTTAACTACAAGAATGATTTTGTTACTACCCTTTAAGTGATTGTGTTTTGTTAGATACTCAGATATTTTATTCTGTCCACGTGTTTTGGCTTCCCACTGTTTCTGAGAGGAGACTTAAGAGAGAGCAGACAAGGTAAGAGAATTTAACTCTCTCCATTACACAGAGCAGGACATTTAGACAAGGGAAGAAAATGGACTTTCATTCACTTATTCAGTTACCGATAATGAATTGACAGTCCTTCTAAGTACTGCTCTTATTGCCAGTGTTACAGAACAATCATAATTCCTCTTCTCAAGGAGTCTCTAGACTCACAAGAGAATCAGATAGTTATTTCCAAAATGTATATCTGATCATTCACGTCTTTGTTTAAATTATTTCTGGAGCTTTCCACAGACCTTTAGAATAAAGACTAAATGACATGAGCATGTGACCATGACTTACAATGTTCACATGGTCTTACCCCAGATTGACTCTTCTCATGTCTGCTTCCACGCTTACCCAGAGCTTCATCTCTCACCCAGAAGGCTTTTATGTTTATGTGTTTTTTGAGAGAATATACTCAATTTCAGTTTTTATTTGTATCAAAATTACAAATGCACAGAGTTCAAAGAGTCAAGATTTTTAAGAGTTGTTCTATAAAGAATAACAGCCCTCTTTTCTTCAGTCTCAACCAATTCAAGTCTTCAGTTGATTCTTTTCACATTTCCTTCCTTACCTCTCAATAACATTCATGAGTTGCCTTCCCTTGATTTTTCACTTTTAAGCACTATCTATTGACTTTACATCGGTGAAAGTAGTCCAGACTTTTGTTTTATTTCCCTTATCCCCTCCCCGCCGCTGGCTGTCATAACTTCTTTCTCCACAACCAGGGCTTATAATTAAAGACAGACCTTATGTGCCACAAATGACAGCACCAAGTTATATTTATTGGTCCTTGTTTGAAAACATAAGTATAGAAAACTTAGCTTAGCAAAATGATAAAAGATATTACCTGGTTTATTTAGTAGAAAGTCAATAGTAGGAACCATAGGCATAATTCTTTTTTTAGGTCAGATTTATGTATACCAAGGCTTAATTTTTTGTTTTGCTTTTATTTTTTTAAATTATACCACCATGAGATATACAATTACAAAGTGTTCATGACTGAATTTCAGTCATAAAGTGTTGAAGTACCCATCCCTCCACCAGTGCACCCTTCCCAACACCAAAGCCCCCAGATTCCTTCCCCCCTCCCTAGCCTACCTCTATGTCAGACTCTCTCCTTCTCCTTCTTCTCCTTCTCCTTCTCCTTGTCCTTCTCCTTCTCCTTCTCCTCCTCCTCTACCTCCTCCTTCTCCTTCTCCTCCTCTTCTTCCTCCTTCTTCTTCTTCCTTCGTCATTGTCATCTTCGTCATCTTCGTCGTTGTAGTTGCCATCTTTGTTTCTTCTTTGTTGTTCTCCTCCTCCTCCTCCTCCTTCTCATCCTTCTCTTTCTCCTCCTCCTCTTTCTCCTCCTCTTCTTCCTTCTTCTTCTTCTTCTTCTTCTTCTTCTTCTTCTTCCTCTTCTTCTTCTTCTTCATCTTCTTCTCCTCCTCTTCTTCTTCTTCTTCTTCTTCTTCTTCCTTCATCATTGTCATCTTCGTCATCTTCGTCATCGTCGTTGCCATCTTCGTTGTTCTCCTCCTCCTCCTCCTTCTCATCCTTTTCCTCCTCCCTCCTTCTTTTCTCTGTCTCTGTCTTTCTTTCTTCTCTTGCACACTGTGGCATGCAGTACATACATTTAGGGGTCTTCATGTATATCCCTTTGCCTATGTTCAATGTTCAGTTATAGTCTAGTGTTACCATTTCCAATAATTATTAGCACGTGGTCCCTTCTCTATCTTACCTAACCTCTGACCCCCTCCCCACCACTGCACATTTGTGGTAGATTCCAAACATTGGCAAGTCTTCCTGGTTCATGTTTTATACCAATGTTACATAATAATTGATGAGAGACAGGGGTCAAAGGTAGTGCTCACTATGTTTTCAGCTCTTTGTCATATGTCATGCTTTAAACAAGTTAATAATTAAGATTAATTTAGGATTAATCACCCAGCATCAGAAATTGCAAGGAGTTTTCTTGAAGATCCCTAGAATGGACCCATCCACACTGTAGGATCTTTTCCCTTCCATTCTGCATTGTTGTTTCAATTCCACACTCAAATCAGTCCATCTTGGACTAGGAAAATTCTCCTCACACCAACAGAAAGAAAAGAACCCCAGTGCCGTTTGTTCAGACTCACCCATTCATCACTGCCTCCCATGCTGGAGAGACATCCCAAGTCTCCACTCAAAGTAAAAAGGACTGAACAACCTAGGCCCCAAATTCTTGGCTTTAATAAATGCTTTTGTTTTATTTCAGATATTTATCCTGACCCAGCTGGGAACTTGGGTCTCAACAGGAACTGCCAAACATGCTGAACCGCCTTATTGCTCCTTTCTTGGGCTTATTTTTCCTTTGGGGGTGGGGTTGGGGAGTAAAACTCACTTTAGAAACTATTGGTTAGAAGACATTGGAACTAATATGCCATGAGGAAAATCATAGCAAATTAAGAACATCTTTCTGTCACTCTTCTGGGAATATTGATTCTTTGGGAGGAGAAGTAACTCAATACTCACGTATCTTTATATCTGCTCCTGTATGAAATCAGGAAAAGAAGCATGTTGCCAAGAAATGGGTCTCTGGGGCTGACTTCTCTTTCTTTCCTGAATCTTCCCTTCTCTCCCTACCTCTAGATCAAGTGATAATTCCTCTATATTTGAAATC
Source organism: Cryptotis parvus (assembly GCA_021461705.1). Taxonomy (NCBI): domain Eukaryota; kingdom Metazoa; phylum Chordata; class Mammalia; order Eulipotyphla; family Soricidae; genus Cryptotis; species Cryptotis parvus. Next base: position 97,441 of record JAJIBD010031643.1, on the reverse strand, counting down.
TGCTCTATCCTGTCAACTTAAATACCAGTAAGTCTCAAAATTTTTCATTCTCAGGTTTATTTCAAATTCACTGTGTCCCATAAAAAGTGAAAAAGAGGAGAGGATTTAATGGACACACTGAGGTAAAGAAAAAATGCATGATTACATTAGCACCCAATATCGATGAGATATTTCTTGTCACCTAGTATATGCTGATCAACTTAACCATAAAAACAATCTTGCAAATGAATGATAGTTATTAGTCTTTCACAGTTGAGTGAGTGAAGTTCAGGAGATAAAATTGTCTATTGAAAGGGAAGACATGGTAATCACCACAGTAAAAATCCTAATATAAAATAAAATGTAATGCAATATATTTGAAAGCTCGGAGTTGAAAACTTACTTATGTAAATGAGAATAGGCATTATATTACATTGCTTTAAATGATTTGAATTTCTTTATTTACATTGGTTAAAAAACATAGAGCAAACAATGATCTCAAATTTGCTATTCCTTTAAATTTTGCTGGAAGAACCATGAAATAAATTAGTGTTAATCTTGGGGGTGAGAAGGAACCCTGAGACATTGATGAAGGGAAGGGTACACTGGGGGTGGGATTGGTGTTAAAACATTGTATGCTTGAAATAAGTCTACTATGAACAACTGTGTAAATCATGATGTTTTATTAAAAAAATAGTCCATTGCTATCCAGTGTGGTACAGCTGTTTGAGTTCTGCTTCTTTACTACAAAGCTTTCCTTGTTTAATTAGTTATCCAACATTTAGTTGCTTAAAAACCAAACACTGATTATCTCATAAATTCTGAGCTAAGGACCTTTGGTATCCTGGAGTGCTTCTGGCCCAGGGTTTCTCATAAGGCTTCAATCATTCAATAATTTTTTCTTTTTTGATTATTATTATTATTTTAATTAAAGGTCTCTATTTGTCTTGCTTCCATGAATAGAAATGGTAAGGGAATCAGCAGAGTGGTCCTCTCCAAATGTTCCATTTAGACAAAGAACCAGACAAGCACACAGTCACAGCTCCAGGTAAAGGTTGATGGCATGGAAATGGGAGGAATAGGAGAAGCACAGCATAGCTTGAAAAAAACAACCCTCCTATTTTGAATAGTGTTGTGATGAATATAGAAGTGCAGATGGTGTGTCTGTTGTCTGAGTGCCCAAGAACAGACTACTGAATAAAGAAACTGTGGCACATCTATACAATGGAATACTATGCAGTAGTCAGGAAAATGAAGTGATGAAATTTACCTACAAATGGATGGACATGGAGATTATTATGCTGATAAGGACAGATATAGAATGTCTACATTCATTTGTTGGATATAAATATATACCAGTGTTCTATTAAATGTTGGAAACAGTAATGTCAGACTAGAACTGAGCATTGAATATAGGCAAAGGATTTACATGATAATACCTAAATATATGTAGGGCAAGCAACAATGTGTAAGAGAAGGAGGAGAAGAGAGAAAGAGGAGAGAGAGGAGAAGAGGAGGAAAAGTGTCTGCTATAGAGTCAGGCTGGGATAGGGGGAGGGAATCTGGGGACTTTGGTGGTGGGAAATGTGCACTGGTGGAGGGATGGGTGTTGGAATACTGTATGGCTGAAACCCAATCATGAATATATTTGTAATTGTATAACTCACAGAATAAAATAAAATTAATAAAAAACCACTAAAGTGGAGTTCCTAGAAGCAGGGGTGGGGACTTGGTTTGCTCCCACCCCAGGAAATCGGAAGATGAACAAAGCAGTTTAAGATGGGCAGATCCATCAGGGATGGAGTGAAGAAGATCCCAAGTCTGTTTGGCAACTGGATGAAGGGATTGTCTTCAGTTCATGCTGAGACCCCCCCCAACCCTCCACATACACCCCCACAGCCCCTCAGGCTGACAGGAAGGGTGAAGCCTGTAACTCCCATGGCAAGTCTGGGATTTCCGTATGCTCTGGAGAGGTGTCAGAGGGGGTTCACAAAGACTTTTCCTTGGAAGCAATGACAATACTCCCCCAAATTTCTCTGTCAAGGTGTAGAGCCTTTTGACCTCCTCGTGGAGGAGTTTGCCTGCACTCCATGCTTGATCCCTTTCAGCTTTTTACTCAATGGAGTTCTTGGAAATGGCAGAGATCGTTTTGCTCTGAAGATGGGAAGGCACAGGGCCCAGAAGATGACCATTAGACCTTCCTTCCTGCTGTGCTTGGTTTCTTAAGCCTCATTGTAGAGGGCAGTGAAGCGGCAAGTCCTTCTCTGGCAGATTCTTGATGAGGGTGGGGTAGGGGATCATCTCCCTGGCCCACTTTCCCTACCAGGATCTCCTTGCTCTTCCTGAAGGATGATATTCTTGTCTTAGCTCCAGAAAAAGAGCACTGCTTTTGCCCTCCTGGTTGGATGACTTGAGCCCCTTCAGGTCATGGAACCAATGTAAAGCTTCCGACTGTGCACCAGTCCTCCTGGCCCTTGTTTGTACTATCCTTGAATATTAGTCTCATACTTTGCTTTTTTATATCCCACAAATTATTGCAATCATTTTATGGCTGTCCCTCTCCTTCTGACTCATTTCACTCAGCATGATACTCTCGATTTCCATCCATTTATAAACAAATTTCATAACTTCATTTTTTTATGTTGGCTGCATAGTATTCCATTGTGTAAATAGCTTCTTTAATCAGTCGGTCATCTGTTCTCAGGCACTTAGGTTGTTTCCAGATTTTGGCAATTGTGAACAGTGCTGCAATGAATATAGAAATGCAAGATGGCTTTTTTTTGTGGTGTGTTTTTGCATCCCCAAGATATATGCTTCTTGTACCCCAGAAGCAGTAGTGTTGGGTCATATGCAAGTCATAGCTTTTAATAACCTTGCCCTGGAAGGAATTCCCCAGCATATTCCCTGCTCTCTGTTCCTTAGAAATATGTTAGTAGTCCCAACCACACTCCAGGAGAGGGGCTTTTATGCACACACAAATACCAGGTGAAGGCTATACCTAGAATAAGCAAACTAAGCACCTACTTGTGTTCATCCCTCTCATGTACTTTACTTCATTACAATTTTTTGGGATACAATTTTAGAGACCTTGTACAAAACATTTCAAAGTAAGTGTGAACGCTGTGAGGTTCATGTGTGTGTATGTGTGCATGTGTGTGTTCATGGGCTGCAGTGTGTGTGTGTGCCTGTGTGTCTGCATATATGTTTATGCTTCAAAATCTAAGTATTCTTTATATGAACTGCAATGTATAAATCTTAAACAAACAAAACAAAACAAAATGACAGGGATAAGCAACATCTGGTACAATGAACATCATATTTATGTAAGTCCTGTTTGGCAGAGATATTTTGTTGTTTTTTTGGTTTGAAAGCCACACCCAGTGCTCAGGTATTAGTCTTGCTGGGGCTCAAGAGATCTATGTGTTATAGGGATCTAACCCTACTCAGCATGAACAAGGCAAGTGCCCTACCTGCAGTACTATCTCTTTAACTCCTTGGTAGAGATTTTTATGTTAAATAAGAATTCAAATAAGAGTAAAGAGGAACAATATCCTGGTGGCCACCAGATCTCTGCCATATGCTGATAAATGTAATGTTTTGCTAATGTACAGAATTAGCCAAACAGACTTATTGACTATATACTAGGAACTAAGACCTTCTTTCTGCTGAATATTTAACTTGTGAGTATAAGTCTTTTCTGTACTCACAAAGTTTGACGATCCAATTGATGAGGCAGAGGATATTGCTCCCATATAGGCCCTAAAGCAATATGGGAAGAGGCAGGTACAAAGATCATCCCAGAGACCTACTTCCCAAGTCTGCTTTTCCAACTAAAAGTCCTTGAGTGGGTGCTCATGTCCAAGAAGAGATATTACAACATTCACCCACCTGACAGGGTAACTGCAGCAATTCAGCTGTTTAGGTACATGGACTAAGGAACCAGACTACTGGGTTCTATTCCTGTCTCTGCATTTAATGTGGGAAAACCATCCATGTCTCTTCTGCCGCTTCTCTATCTAAAAAGTGGACATGAAGCTGGTACATACTTCAGAGGACTATTGAGAAAATTGAGTGAGTTCATAAGGATGAGGTATTTAGAACAGTGTGGAATGTGGTTAGGTGTTAAGTTCAGAAGGATAAATGAGGGCCTGGAGAGATGGTATACTGAGTTGGCCACTTGTCTTGCAGGTGGCAGACTCAGGTTTGATATCTTGCTCCCCCATGTGGTCACCTGATCAGGTGTGATCCCTGAGCACAGAGCGGGAGTAAGCTCTGAGCACTGCTGGGTGTGGCTCTTTCCCCTAAGAAAAGGAATAAAAGAAGTGCTTGTATAAAATCTTTATCATGTACACATGATAATCTCTAAGTGTATATATTACAATACACAATATGTAAGAGAAGGAAGAGAGAAAGAGAGAGAAAGAAAGAGAAAGAGAGAAAAGAGATAAAGAACCTACCATAGAGGCAGGCTAGGGAGGGGGAGGTAATCGGGGACATTGGTGGTGGGAAATGGGCACTGGTGGAGGGATGGGTGCTGGAACACTGTATGACCGAAACCCAAACATGAGCATCTATTGTAATTGTGTATCTCATGGTGGTATAATAAAACATTTAAAAATATTTATCATGCTACTTAATATAAAATAAAGGCATACTAAAATTACTCACAATTTCAATTTATTCATAAAATTGGAGTGTTTTGTTCATTTTATAAAGTTCTCATGAAAAGTCAATGAAGTTCCTATAGAGCATCTATAAAGTTCCTGATGGATGGTGGGGCAAATAAGGGCTCACTCAGTGCTAGTTATTAGAATTAAGAACCTTCAGACACAGTTACAGAGTTGTCAATATGCAGAGGTTGGGAGTGCCAGGTCTCTCCCTGCAAAATTTCTCTTGTACCAGGTGATATCTAGGTCCCAAAAGTGAGTCTGCTGACCTGCCTGTTCTGAAACTTCTACAAAATATTCCTTTTAGCCTGGGAAGCAATTTGCCCGAGTTCCATCTGGGGTCTATGCGTCTAGAGAATTGCAAGTCTGAGAACGGTTTCTGCTGGTTTCTGCTTGGTATTTTAATTGGCATATTAAGTTTCTTATCGGCTTTCTCTTTTTGTATTTTTAATAGTGCCCCTTTTGTGGTTGCAGGCTGAGCGCAGAGAGGACGTAGTAGAAAGACCTAATAGAAATGCCGCAGACATGCTGAGAGCCAACAGCTCTAGGATCATCTGGTTCCAAACAGAGCCACTGGCTGCCTCCTAAGAACTGTGTGCAGAGGCCCTTGCTCAGAGAATGGTGAAGGGGTGAAGGGAAGAGGCTTGGAGCATGCAAAGGACCCACAGCAGTTCAGTTGTTCTGCTTTCTCCAGTGCTGTCACAGCGCTGAGTCCCTCGTTTAAGAACCCCAAGTACTATCTTGCACACAGCCTTCTGGCTAATAGCTGATTGCATAGGTAGCGCCAAAGTGGGTAGAAAATAATGCATTTCTTAAACACAAAATCCCCATTTGTGGCCCTGTTAATGATAGTCACAAACCCAGGGGTAGAGAAAAAGCATTCTGAAAACTAGTTCTGGGAAGAGGTTGTCCCCGGAGCCAGAGCCTATATCAGACCGAAAGCAAACACAGCACAGAACAAGACAGTGGGGAGACACCACTTTATGACTAATTGGGTTTAGGACATGGAGCAAAGGAAAATACATAAACATCTCTTTGAGTTTTGAAAATAAATACAGCCAAAGGTCATGCACTGCTGAGAGAATTTTGTTTTTATTAGAAATACCTACTTCAGTGACTTGTCCCATTGAAAGTTGAGTTCATCATGGCTGTGTCATTTCTAAGGATATTCTTCAACTATATTTACAGTTTTACTGGTTTGGAGTCCTCCTTGATGTTGCTGCTGTGTTGTTGTTTTTAACCTGGAGGCATATCATAAGTCTCATTAGAGTTTACTTGGCAATGACTTTGAGTCTTAAATCAAGTGAATTTTATGAAAGTCTTAACTTTCATCACCTATTAAATAGTATTAGTTCAGCTTTAAACTCCTTAGTTGGAGAATATCAGTGATAAAGGTTTCATTCCTGGTATCTGTTATCAACTCCCTGTTTGGGGATTAGTACCATGTTTTCATGTGGGATATCAACATATCCGGATAATTCCTCCTGTGAGCTTCACTTGTTGAAATTTGACATTTGTCCTCTCACTTAATTATGGCTTAGCTCCCAGAAAGCTTTGCTGGCCCCTCCCCTGAAAGCTGCCTGCCCTTCCACCCAGCAGACACACTTGGTCTTCGCCTCAAAGCCCCCCATCTCCCCTTAGCTAAGAAAACAAAGCTAATAACACAATGGAGATCAGAAAATGTCCATGTAGAAAAAGTGTATTAGCTCTATTAGACTGAGATGCTACCACAGAAATATCAAAAGTCCAGATGTTTGGAGTTTTCTCCCCTGGCTTCCAAATGCCTACACTACTTCCAGGTCACTTTCCCAACTCTGTGTCTTTGTTTTGTTTATTTCACTGTCAGCTTGTCCCACAGGGTTCCAGGATAATCTTTTCTAGGGAGAATTTGTTGCCTTTAATATCACAGAGACAGAAGCTGTTGCCTTCTGGCTCTAAAAGTGTTACAGAGTTGAATATAGAAATAGAGAACTGTAATCATGGGAAAGACCCAAGTGAGTGTGTGTCTGTATGTGAGAGATTATCAACTCAAAGCTATAGGTTGACCAACTCGTTTGAGTTTACCAACTCAAAGCATCATATAAAGGTTCTAAACCCATTTTCACTTATAATCCTTGTCTGCTGCTTTCCATTTCCCCTTCTTTCTCTCTGAACACACCAACTAGATTGCTGTGTTGAGCAGCATCTTGGTAAATTTGTGAAAGCTAGATCTCAGCACTGGCCAATTTCCTTGGTATAAATACTCATGTCTTGGCCAATTTCAAGACAGCAAGTGAACCCGATGAATTCACTTGAAAAGAAATGTGAAGGTCAGCAACTCTGTCAGCAGTACATGTCTTTTTCAAACATGGGAGTAAAGGTGTACACTAGGAAACATTTACCAAGCAAGAAATTACTGACTTTAAAAAATACAAATGATTATTATTTCTTTTTTTTAAAGAGATTTTCAGGGTTGGACACACCTAGCAGAGCTTGCTCCTGGCTCGATGCTCAGGAATCATTCCTGGCCATCCTCAGAGGACCATATGTAGTCTGGGGATGAAACCCTGGTCAGCTACATGTGAGAGGTAAACACATTACCTACAGTTCTACCTCTCCAGTCTGAATAGGTACTTTCTGAATAAATTCAGATATGGATAATGAAGGTAAGAGGCGAGTATTTTTGGAAGAAGACATACCTTGGGTGTGTAGATGTACAGAGCGTGTGTGCCCACTTGTTTGTGGAGAGTGAGGTGGAGAAGAGACTTCCTCAAAAGGACCATTTGAGTCTCTGCCAATACATAATATCCAGAATCAAAAATGTCATTTCCATTTTGGTCTCAAGGATGTTAGCTCTAGGGTTTGGGGAGATAGTTCAGAAGTTGGGGGTATATACCTTGCATGAGCAAGGACTCTTGTTTGATTGCTGGCACATTATTCCCCATCCCGCACCTCCAGGTATAGCCCTGGAGGCCTTTGGCACCTTGGATGGCTCTGGTTAAGAAAATATTACTTCTCTGTATTGAACTGTGTAGTCAGTTGGCTAAGGGTCACTCGGAGTGATCTGGGGCCTTTACACTACTTGAAAGCCTCCTTCCCAGCACAAAAAAAAATGGGAAACGAAAGAATGTTAACTCTAAACCAGTAAGAAGTTCGTCTTCAGTTGGACTTCTTTAAAAAAAAAAGAGTTGCTTCAAATAATTCTTTGGTTACAATAGTGGAGTCAGAGTTCAGTATCACTATTCTAGGAGCCAACATCAATACATTATTGCAGAGAATGCCTCACAAAAAAGCACAGTGAAGGAGGAGAGGACTTCAGACAGAGAGGCTATTAAAGGTCATGCTGTGATTTGGGTCTGCAGAGGAAATGAAGAAAGTTTAAAGGGGACGGGTGATGCATTGATTGCGTCAAAATAAGAGCTCTGTGTAGAAAGAACTATTTCTGAGTGTTCTAATTACCAACTGTCTCCATCACGTTCATTGTCCTCCAAAGGCTACATTTCCTTTGCTGTATCCAAGGGCAGTTCAAAGTATTACTTCAAGACAAAATGTTTATTATTTGGAACCCTAGCACTGGTAGGACTCATCTCCCTCAATGAAATCATTGCGGGCTTATTGAAAGGCGTCTTGCCCATCAGATCTGGTTGTCTTATTCCTACTGCAGTACCCCAGGCTTCTGAAGGCCTCTTGTCACCTGCTGGATCTGGCTGCTTCTCAGAAAGAAGAATGAATGTCTCTAGAGATTTCTCCTCAGCATATTCTCCTCAGCACAGTCCCCTCCTGCCTCTTGACTAACAGGACAGTCTCAGGGGTGAAGGCGTCTCAGACACTCGATTTCTTTAGTTTTCTCTACTTCATAAGGATTTTATATTCTGGTTTCTGTATTCATTTAACAATTTTGGGGGTACAATTTAACTCTTGTTAAACATACAATTTAGACTTCTTTCCCCCTGGAGCAGCCGTGTTCTCACTTTTCTTTTTTCTCTCCCCTTTTTAGTTTCTTTCAATGCATTTGTCAAAGTAAGTATCTTTCAATAAATACTACTTGCTTCAATAAAAACATGTAATTAAGCATATTTAATTCAACATTAATTTAACATATCAGGACACAAAATACTTTAAATATAATTCATAATTTATTTTGCAGAATGGACTCATTTTTTGCCGGTAACATTGTCTTAAGGGTATACTTTTCTAAAAAATCAGGAGCATAAGAATTGAGTTTCTTCATGTTTTTATTTTTTCAGAATGAATTTTCCTTTGGGGGGGTAGTAGCTATGGGAAAAATGCTAATTTTTTTCCACAGGAAACTTTAACAATTTCCTCACAATTGCTCACAATTACAGTGAGCAATAAAAATAGTTTCCTAGTGGGAAGACATTAAGGTTGTTGAAATAAAATACTAATGGCAACACCAAATATGAGCTAAAAGTAATGTATAATTAGAAAAGAAAAGCTCTAATGAAATGCAAATATAAGAATTCATAAGAAGTTTATGAGTGAGGTTCTCATAGCACTGTCTGGGCCAGCATGGTTCTTTCTGTGTTATTTAAATAATGTCATATCAGGATAAACAAGAAATTAAGGTTCATACCATCCTGCTGCTGCTGTCAACAAACTTTCAAATTTTTTTTCCCTTCAGTTACTAAGTAGCCACTCAGAAAATAGCTGGTTGGCAAAAGGGCCAATCAGACTTTGCTTCTCCAGCACAGCACAGAGCACGTTCTCGTACATGAAAATTTATCATAGCAATTCATGTTAGGTAAACAGACTTTAAAATTCTACAAAGTTTGTTCAAAACACACTTCAGAATGAGTGGGAAACTACCGTACTTGGGTTATGAGAGCTGGGCTCTATAGGAGATTTCTTATTTTAATCATTTGAGCAAAACTCCAGCACACGCATTGGGGAATGAATGAAAATGGGAATGAAGTTATAGTCAAGTGCTCTGAACCGATCTCAACCCCTTTCCATCTCATCTCAATGGTGGCCCAGGGTTCATTGCTCTCCTGCTCCATTATTCCAGGGAAATGTTAAGAATAAGTCATGGAGGGGATCTGGAGTGGGGAGACTTCTTGCATTGACCCTCAGAGAGGATAACGTGGTGCCACAGATTAAGATATATTATCAGAAGTTCATCTATTACAGTGGTCAAAGGGATGGTACATCTGGTAAGGCACTTTCCTTGCACATGGTTGATCTGAGTTGAACCCTATCCATCCTGTATGACACCTCAAGCCCTGCGAAGAGTGACCCTGAGCACAGAGCCAAAAAGTAAGCCCTGAGCACCATTGGATGTAGCTCAAAAACCAAAAATGTTCATCCCTTACCAACTGAGCCTATTGGAGGTGGTCCCCTTCTTGGCCACAGTGAAATCTGTGTCTTCAACTGCAAAATGCAGTTCATAGCATGTATGTTTGAAGATTACTTGAAGGATAAAATGAAGCCAGTATAAAAAGTGCCTGGCAGAGTAGAGCCCAGTCAGTGATAGTTCTCATCAGCGGCGATTCTCATCAACTCCCAAAGCAAGCTCAAATCCTCTCTAGAAGAATTTCTCTCTCTCCTCCCAGCAATTTCTTCCCCTCTACAATAGAAGAGAGAAGTGGCCACCGTTGTCACCCTAACCCCTAGCTTCACCAGTCAGTGTAGCTATGAGCAGAGAGTTAGGGCTCTAGGAACAACCATGATGAGGGTTGCTGTGAATTTTGAAGGCTCTGACACTCCTGTAGTGGCCTGGTGAGGCAGGAGGACTTTTCTGTGGATATGTCCCAGTTCAGTAAAGAAGAGCCAGATCCTGTGCTCTGCAAGTACAAGCAGCCCCACCTCTGCCAAAAAAGAGGCAAAAACATCCTGTAACATTTTCCCACTTGGCTGGGATGCAAGATGCTTCAGCTGTCCAAAACCACCTATGCTATACATGGTGTACATTGCTGTTTGTCTGTCTGTCTGCCCACTCATGTTTGTTTTCAGTGTCTTAGCAGATTGGCTGTGGGTTCATACTGTGTGTTGTGTTTGGCAAGAGAAACTGTTTTAATATCCTGCTTGACTGGAACTATCTTGGTGCCGGTGAGTTCAGTTATTTTAATAGAATCAAGTATTGCCCCAGGTTTCTGCATAACCAGAGTTCAACTTTAGACTCTGATTATCTACTTTGGGAAATACGCAATAAAGCAACCACATCTGGAATATTCCTCATAGGTTCTTGGTGCTCTGACCAACTCTTGGGCATGCATGTCAAAACATGGTTGATGACTTACGTGAGCTGTAATTTGGGAATTCAAAATTGAGAGAACATCCTTGTCTGAATTCTTATCCTTCCTCTGAATATGACTGTAACCTAGTACCTTAAGTGGGTGATCCCAATGGAGACCTAACAATGATTTGAATTTCTGTGAATTTTCTAAGATAAAAGAAAAAAATTAGGGTCATTCTAGCAGTCAATGTGGACAAGTCAAGCCATAAAAGTTATTCAAAAATTTAAATTTTGTTCACAATGGTTGTCTTCACCCTTCCAAATGAAACTAGTTTTAATGAGTTCAAGCACTCAGGAGTATTGTATCCCATTGCATTGGTTCAGAAGTATTCCATTTGTGCCATATGCTTTATAAACACTGGAGATGCAAGGATTACATATGGAACATGAGTGCCCCATCTTTATATGAAGGATCCTAGTAGTAGAGAGGTGATGTTCAAAGAACATGGAGGATTTAGATGAACAAAATGGCCATGTATGGTGAAAGAAAGTTAGAAAGAATTTTATGGCAAAAGCAACCATTTTGCAGAACCAAGACTTCAAATCAGTAGATTTATTTCCTGATTTCCAGTTCTCTGAGAATTAATAATTGTCCTCTTGAACTTAGGTTTATACTGGCAGAAAATAATAATCAACTAATAACTTTTATGGCTTGAATTGTTCACATTGACTGCTAGAATAACACTAAGTTTTCTTTTTTTTAGAAAATTGAGTACTACTGGTTTTATAATGTGTTCCTCTCAAGTTAGAAAAAGCTCTTCTTTGAAATTTGACAATTTCATCAGTTCTCATCAACTCAATTAAAGTTCCATATGATCAAACTATAAACAAAGACATTTGGGAAAAAGGAATATCTGAAACCATACCCTTTGTTTGTAACTCATCCCTTTTCAGTAAAGTTAAAAAGTTGACTTTTTGAAAGATCTGTGCTTAAGATGATCTGTCCATTTACAAAGCGAAGGAGAACTGCGTAACTGGAGTGTGTCCAGCCATTGACACCATGTGTGCCTCCAAATGTGTCTCATACTTCTACCTCCAAGCGATGCTAATCAAAGTGACACTGTCAGACTCTTATTTGTTTTCCATCAGATTAGATTCTGTATAAAGGCAGGCTAGATGTCTTTCACACCTCGTGTGAATACTCTTTTCAGATTCGTTTTGACACTGGTGTTCCTGTCTTGAGAAAGGGAGTGCGACAAAGATGTGATGAGACAATGAAGAGTGAATAGTTAAAAAACTAAACTTAAGGGTTTTTTCTTCTTTGCAAGTTGCTAAAGATTCACCCTGTCAAAGATAATTTGAAAGAAAACAAAATTTCATAGGTGAGAAATGAGGTCAGAGACTAAAGCTTCTAATTAAGAGCTACAACACAGGACAGTCGGATGATTTTGATAATCAAGACTAAGACCTAAGACGCTCTGTTTCCCTGCCATGGCCTGTAATTGTCACACAAGAAAAGCTAAGTAGATTGCAGCCAATACCTGGTAACATCTTGAAATCTCACCTGTACCCTGACACCAAGAAAAAAGGCCCCAGTTACAGCTCCTCGGCAAGTACTTGCAGATCATAGTTCACCTTTTCCTTTTCTTTTCACTTTTACTGTAACTCTAAAACATCTCAATCCACACCCTAAAGGCCAGTGCAGGCTTGACAGGGAAGAGATGAGTCAATGTCTCAAAACCCCAGTAATCCCCCAAAGAACCTCCCATTCCTGAGCTGGACCAAGTATAAGGGCCTGAACACATTCAGTAGCATGGTCTGAACACTGCAAAATACTGGACTGACTGGGACCACAGTGGTATCAGAGTGTGAGAATCAATTCTGATTTTATTGTGCTTATAATTATACTGGTGAGACAAGTCATACATTCATGAAAGGTGGGAGCATAGCAGCAGGTGGTAGGGAACTAAATCTCCAAAGAACTATAACCAATCGAGAAAAGGAGACATTCCTCTACCTGGAATGCTTATGCTCAGGAGAGCGGGGATCACCTGTACCCCCAAGGTTTGTCCCAGAGTGCTGATTTAATAAATCCTGTTGAACCAATGAGTGGATAGAATGATAAAAGATAATCTACTATAAAATACTTTATGAAAATGGTTTTGATGAATGGAAAGAATTTTGAAGTTACCTTTTGATCAGTAAAGGGGACAAGAATATGAGAAAATGTTCCCTTCCTAAAGGTCATTATCTATACCTGAGTCGTTCAATAGGTAGGATCGCCATCAAGATACAGCAAATACCCAAATGCTCATGGGAAAGTGCTTAATCGGAGCCTGGCCCAACTTCAATTTCTCTCATCATCAATGGAAATAAGAAAGTGTTAGGCTACAGAAAGAGAAAGTGGGATTTAGGAAGCAGAAACTCTAAACATTGCTCTAAACATTGCAGTGCCCCTGGGGATACCTTTTCCACTAACCATTCGTCCATCTGTGGGTCAGGCTCACAGACAGCCCAGAATCACAACCGCCTGTTTCCAGGGTAACCATAAAGGAACCAGAGTAAAGTTGTATAAATCACATGTTGGGCATAAAGGTCAGTGGGCAGTCAAGTCTGGACAGGTTACAATACTTCCCATCCTTTCCTTCCGGGCCTGCCAAGGTTGGCTTCCAGGATTAACCCTGAGTCTTTCCTAAACGGAGCCACTTGATCCATACCCTCAGGTTCTTACCATCAAACTTCTAACAATACATGAGTCATTTACCTATGTCTTTATGGCCTTTTTTTTTCTTTTATGGCAAAAGAGGAACTCAAGCTGAAGGCAATGACTCGCTTTATTATTAGTTTTTGGTCTGCTTATTCTTATCATTTAGCACATTACCTAAAAATTTAGAATACTTGGTATTTGTTGAATGGAAGACTAAAAAGCAAATCTTGTTCAATAGTGCAGAGTCAGCCTTAAATCCTAGTTTGAGGAGCTGGACTTGTGCCAAAGTTCAATGTAGTAGTCTCTGTCACATGTTCTCAGTGTCTCTGTCACAAACTGCTCTTCACCACATTGTTTTTCACTCATGCTTCAAAACCCGACTGGACCATCACCGCCTCTCTGAAGCCCACCGAGGTCTTCCCGACTTTCTAAAGTGTACACATTCCAGACATATGCTAACATAGCCCCCAGTAATCATGGCTGCACCCAGCTGCTTGCCACACTCAGCTTCACAAAGGGAGGACAGGACTATTTGTTCAGCTTTCGTATTCCCATCATTAGCAATAGTGTCCTGAACACAGGATTCAATAAAAGTCTCTTTTACAAAAAAAAAATGAGTGAGGGACCTGGGGAAAAAGCTCAAGTGGAAAAGCATATGCCTAGCATGTGTGAGGCCTGAGTTCAATCCCCTTCAACTCATGGCCTCTCAAGTCCCCATGGGTGTAGCCTTGGTAAACCCCAGCACCACCAGGCTGAACATTACTTGGAATGGCCCTAGTACTGCCCGCCCTCATATCTTTCTTGAAGGTAACTCCTGCAAGTTAAAAAAGGAAGAATGAACCAATGACCATGTGACTGAATGAATACCTGACTTCTATCCATTAGGATGATCTTCCCTGAAGTTTATTTTTTGTCTCTCCCTGATATGGAAGGTTGCCCCCACTACTCCATTCTCTTCATGTCTATAGTTCTGTGCCTGACCCACCCCATCTGCTCACTCCTCCCAGCTCACTCACTGCCCTCTGACCCTGACTGAGAGCACTTCCCTGTCCTGCTCTGAGTTATGTACTCTGATGTGTCTCATAATAGGAGGTATTAGTACTGATCTCGGTGGAGCCATCACTGTCACTGTCACTGTCTTCCCGTTAATCATCTATTTGCTAGAGCGGGCACCAGTAATATCTCCATATGTCCTGTTTCATGCTAGTAGGACCCAAAGGCATCCGCTTGCTCCAAGAACATAAAGAGCCTCAAACCATTATATTAGGTCATGGGAATGACCTAATATAAATGTTACTGGTATTTGGCATATCAAATACAACACGAGCAGCTTGCCAGGCTTGCCGTGCAGGTGGCATTCTCTTGTAGTCACCTCTAAATAAAGCATTTATTGATGAACTGCGTGGCGAACCAGGCTGTCTGCTGGTTGAACCGCGCGCCGAAACATAGAATGACATATCCATCCTGTGGAATTTGGTATGTGGGCAGGTGGATGTGGCTATCAAAGAGATTTGAGTAGAAGTCCTGGATAATCTTCTCCATTGCCTTTCTGGAAGATGTGATAGATCCATCAGGGCGTCGGAGGGCAGTCATCTTGGTCTTATAGTTGGCGAAGGACAGGCGGGCAGTGCGAATACTTTTCCCGGCTTCTGCTGCATCTTCCAGTATTTCTGCTCTTCTGTCTTTGAGGTCTGTTTTTATCGCTTCTCTGCACTGCTTAGCAAGCTTGGACGTTAGCATTAGGTCTCCTGAGGCTCGCGCCTTGCCACGTTGGCGAATGAGCTCAAGAGTTTCTGAAGACAAAAGCGTCCTTTTGTGTCTTTCTCTCTCTCGGCATTCTTCGCACAATCATGGAGGTGCTGAACCAGTCGGTTGTATTCTTCATCGATGTCATCAATGATGGTATCTTCCCATGTTGCCGCAATGGTGCCAAAGAGTGCCCAGTTGGTGGTCGCTCTGGGAGTTCTCTTCTTAAACTTTGCAGCCTTTTCTCCCCGTTGCGGGAAGTAGAATTTTGCCGAAGGAGACGGTGGTCCGATCCTGTGTGGAATTTGGGGACGACAGCAACATCGGTCAGACAAAACCGTCGATTGAAGATGATGTGGTCAATTTCATTGTGGAACTGTCCGCCAGGAGATTCCCATGTCCAACGTTTCACTTCAGCTTTCTGAAACTGTGAGTTCCCATGAATAGTCTTGGTGGACATGATGAACTCAGATAGTCTCTCACCTTGTTCGTTCCATTCTAGGCCATGGGTCCCGATGTGGAGTTCTTCAGCCGATCTTCTCGGTCCTATCTTGGCATTAAAATCACCGACTATGATCTTGTAGAAGGTGTGATCTTTTTTATAGAACTCCTCCAATTCCATGTAGAATTTCTCAATTTCATCTTCTTTGTATGTGGATGTTGGTGCATAGACAATGAAGATAGAAATTGCTGGCAGTGGACCACATCTCCTCAAGTGTAATCGTCCTATTCGGTTTGTTAGGCATTCAAATGAATCAATGTTGACAGCCATGTTCGTGTTGACAAGGACACCAACGCCACCGGCGCCTCTTTCATTACATGTTCCAAGGAACAATTCTTCTCCAGTGTCAAATACAGCATGATGCGACTGACGCCTCCTCGTCTCAGTCAGACCAATGATGTCGTACTTGATCTTTCTTGCTTGCAGCATCAGATCCCTCAATATATGCTTCCGTTGCCAGTGTACGTGCATTGAAAGTACAGACAGTCATTTTAGTCCTTCTTCGTTTTGGCAGCCTAGGACAGCCTTGAAATTTTTATCAGGCACTGCTTGTTTGCCTTTCTTACTGCTGCCGTATTAAAGGGCTTTTTCGGGGTCAGGAAAATAAACATTTTTGTTACTGGATTTGGCATATCGAACACGCATCGGACAGCTTGCCAGGCTCTGCCATGCGGGCACTATATTCTCATTACTTTGTGGGACTCTCTCAGAGGGGTGGGTAGAATATTTGTGGTAGTTTGGAGGTAAGTCAGCGTGGCAGCCGTGCGCAACGGGAAAGCTGGTTTCTCCTCTGCCGGGTGTACCTGTGTCTTAGGCTCAAGCATTTCTGGGTTTGAAATACTCTCCTCTGAAGGGCGGGTCTCTGCAGGGCGGGTCCTTGTAGGCTGGGTTTCTGACAAGCTGGGCTGGAGACTGGATTAATCTGTGGGCTGGAGACTGGATTAATATGCTGTGGGGAGATCTTACCAGCTGCAGAGCGTGGATTGTGACACAGATCGCTGCCAGCAAGGTGTGGGGGTTTCTCTGGGCTCCTCCGAGGCTCCATCGGGATGGTGGACTCGGGTCGGAAGTTGCTCTCGTGGTCCATGGAGTGCAGGGGGTTCAACGGGGAAAGCTGGTTTCTCCTCTGCCGGGTGTACCTGTGAATGCAGCAGTTATGTGTACCTAGGGTCGAGAAGTCAACATGATGAACGACATAAAACCTGAGCTGCGCAGGAGGAAGAGAGTGGCATGGAATGCCTTCAAAGGCATCGAAGAAATAGCTAAAAGGACAAAGAACCTCCAGCTCCGGGCACATCTCTTCGACTCCACCGTTCTCCCTGCATTAACATACGCCTCAGAGACCTGGGCCCTACGAAAGCAGGATGAGAATGCTATCCGGGTCTCCCAGAGAGGCATCGAAAGAGCTATGCTTGGAATATCACGTCTCACTCAAGTGAGAGAAGGAATCCGGAGTTCTGACCTCCGTCGCTATTCCAGAATCAGGGATGCTGTCTCGTTTGCCAAGGCATCGAAAATCAGATGGGCTGGACATGTAATGCGATTTGGAGACAACCGCTGGACTAGAGCCGTTACAGACTGGATCCCACGGGATGTCAAAAGAGCACGTGGCCGCCCTCCTACAAGATGGTCAGACTTCCTTGTTAAGACCCTGAAGGAACGGTTTGAGGCTCTTCATATTCCTGAATCAACCAGATGCCATTGGGCTACATTGGCACGTGATAGGGTCCAATGGAAATGTTACTGGCGCCCGCCGAGCAAATCGATGAATAACGGATTCAAGTGATCAAGTGATCAAGTGATCAAATTTTTGTTTATAAAAGAACTTCACATTTTTATTTCATTGTATTTTAAAAATTCATGTTATAGATATTCAGTCAGTATTTTTGTATTTCTTTTTAAACTTTACAATATTACAATACTGTCATTAACAAAGAAACCTAACAATAATTCCTTAATAATATTAAAACTCTTTTTTTTTTTTTTGCTTTTTGGGTCACACCCGGCGATGCTCAGGGGTTCCTCCTGGCTCTGCACTCAGGAATTACTCCTGGCGGTGCTCATGGGACCATATGGGATGTCGGGATGGAACCCGGGCTGGCATGGGCTGCGCGTGCAAGGCAAACGCCCTACCCGCTGGGCTATCGCTCTGGTCCCAATAATATTAAAACTCTTAAAGTCCTTTATGCTTTTCTGCTTTAACATATATATGTAATTTAACATATATATGTTAAATATATATTTAAATATGTAAATATAAAATATAATTTATTTTATATACAATACATAAAATATAATTTATATACTAAATATAAATATATTTAAATATATTAATTTAAATATTTAGGTATATTAAGTATAAATTGTATCTTAATATAGAATGTGAATTATATACCAATATGTTAAATATAAATTATTTTATGTATGAAATATTATATATATTTATTTTATACATAAATATAAAATGTACTAAATATAATTTATATGTAAAATATTATGTATATGTTAAATACAAATATATTTAAATACATCTATTTAAATATTTAGGTATATATTAAATATAAATTGTATCTTTATATTGAATAAGAATTATATATCACACTATGTTAAATATAAATTATATATTTAATGTATTAAATCTAAATTACATATATAAATATATATCATATACATAAGATTGTGAGGTTTTATGTATATGTAAAGTGCTATCTTTTATTACTGCCTTTTAAAAATTACACATTGTTGTTGAAACCACATTGACTTGTAGTTTTCCACAGCCTAGATTTTGCTGATTTTATTCTATTCATGTGACAGAACTTCTTACTGTTTCTCTATATCTATTTGGGGCTGGGGAGGGCCAAGCTTGGGCTCAGGGTCCATGCCTAGCAGTGCTCAGGCCACCATACGCAGTGCCAGAACTCATACTAGGTCACACACTAGGCAATTGCTTAAACTTTTGTTTCCCTGATATCCTTTAAAATGTATCTTACATTAAAGTGCCTGTAGAACATCATCTACAAGCTGTTCACTTGAGTCATCCTGAACAGGACTTGCAGAACATTAGATGAAGGACATCCATGCGAGCAAGCTGGCTTCCGAAAAGGATTCAGCACAATCGACTATATCCACAAGGTAACCAGCTCATTGAGGTTTGTAGGGAGTTCAAGATGCCGCTCTGTCTCACGTTCATTGATTTAAAGAAAGCCTTTGATTCTGTGGAGACCAAAGTGGTCATCAAAGCCCTAGCCAAACAGGGCGTTCAAACTCAATACATCAAGATCCTTGTGACAGGGACAAATAGAAATGTTACTGGTGCCCGCTTGAGCAAATCAATGAATAACAGGATATCAAGTAATCAAGTGATCAAGAGAACATTTGTAGTTACATCTAGAACTTGGATTTTTTGAGATTTAATTTCCTTTTTCAAAACTACTTTATACTTCTATCAGAAAGTATTAAATATCTATTTGTCTTCACTTTCTTATTTTAGCAGCCCTTTATACTTACTACCTAGATCCCCTTTTTTTTAAATTAAGTTTTGCAAGTTGGTAAAATTTTAGTTTCATCATTTTTTGTCTTAATTAGATACTTCTAAAAGGTAAACTTACCCTTATCTGTTATTTACCTAAACAACTGAATTTATTTATCTAAATGACAACATCAATAATACTTGACAGTTTTATTTTACAGTTTTCAATGGTTAACTAATATTTTTCAGAAGCAATCAAGCTTAACAAATATATTT
Organism: Cryptotis parvus; assembly: GCA_021461705.1. NCBI lineage: Eukaryota > Metazoa > Chordata > Mammalia > Eulipotyphla > Soricidae > Cryptotis > Cryptotis parvus. Next base: position 77,923 of record JAJIBD010031643.1, on the reverse strand, counting down.
ATACACTCATGATTTAAATATATTCTTCATATCTTGTACTTGACTTTATTAATGCTCAGATCATTCCCTCTTTACTCAAAGGGAGACAGGATATTTATTTGGTCCCTGAGTTCTCTTTCAGTGCCATTCTTTACTTTTTCTTTTCTAACCTAGAATCAACCATTTTCCTAAGAATTCCTGATTTTCTTAGTGATAAAATGGTACGTTTAAGCAATAAATTTTGATCTCTAGAGGTACTCAACTTTTTTTTAATTAAATACTTTATTATACCACCGTGAGATATACAATTACAATGTTGTTCATGTTTGGAGGTTTTAGTCACATAGTGTTCCAGCACCCGCCCTCCACCATTGCCCATATCCCACCACCAATGTCTCCAATTCCCTCCCCCTCCAATAGCCTGCCTAAATGGCAGGTGCTTTATCTCTTTCTCCCTCTCTCTCCCCCTTCCTTCTCCTACACATTGTGGGTTGCACTACATACACTTGGGAAGTCATCATGTGCATTTTTTTTGCCTGTATTTAATGCTCAGTTCTATGTTGGTATCAGCCCTTTCAACATTTATTCACACATGTTCCATTTTCTGTCTTACCTAACCTCTGACTGCCTCACGTTTGTGGTAATTTCCACTTTTGGTAAGACCACCTGATATATTTATGTCATGCAAATAAATGCAGTCATTCTATGTCTCTCTCTTTCCTTCTGACTAATTTCACTCAACATGATCCTTTCCATGTCCATCCATTTATAGGCAAATTTCATAACTTCATTTTTCCTAACAGCTGCATAGTATTCCATTGTGTAGATGTACCACGGTTTCTTTATCCAGTCATCAGTTCTCGGGCATACTAGTTGTTTCCAGGTTCTGGCTATTGTGAATAGTGCTGCTATGAAAATAAAAGTGCGGATTGTGTTTCCGCTGTGTGTTTTTTGGCTTCCCAGGGTATATTCCCAGGAGTGGTATGGCTGGGTCAAAAGGGAGCTCAATTTCTAGTCTTTGGAGGAATGTCCATATTGTTTTCCAGAAAGGTTGTACAAGTCGACATTCCCACCAACAATGTATGAGAGTCCCCTTTTCCCCACATCCATGCCAGCACTTGTTGCTTTTACCCTTTTGAATATGGGCCAGTCTCTGTGGTGTGAGATGATATCTCATTGGTGTTTTGATTTGCATCTATCTGATGATTAGTGATCACTTGATCACTTGAATCCTGTTATTCATCTATTTGCTCTAGCGGGCACCAGTAACATTTCCATTGGATCCTATCACGTGCCAATGTAGCCCAATGGCATCTTGTTGATTAAGGAATATGAAGAGCCTCAAACCGTTCCTTCAGGGTCTTAACAAGGAAGTCAGACCATCTTGTAGGTGGGCGGCCACGTGATCTTTTGACATCCCATGGGATCCAGTCGGTAAGGACTCTAGTTCAGCAGTTGTCTCCAAATCGCATTACATGTCCAGCCCATCTGATTTTGAAGCCTTGGCAAACGAGACAGCGTCCCTGATTCTGGAATAGCGATGGAGGTCAGAACTCCGGATTCCTTCACTCACTTGAGTGAGGCGTGATATTCCAAGCATAGCTCTTTCGATTCCTCTCTGGGAGACCCGAATAGCATTCTCATCCTGCTTTCTTAGGGTCCAGATCTCTGAGGCATATGTTAATGCAGGGAGAATGGTGAAGTCGAAGAGATGTGCCCGAGCTGGAGGTTCTTTGTCCTTTTAGCTATTTCTTCAATGCCTTTGAAGGCATTCTATGCCAATCTCTTCCTCCTGTGCAGCTCAGGTTTTAGGTCGTTCATCATGTTGACTTCTCGACCTAGGTACACATAACTGCTGCATTCAGAGATGTTTGTTCCATTGAGAGTGAATGGGGCCTCTGGAACTAGTTCATTTTTCATGAACATACTTTTGTTGAGATTCAGCTGTAGACCTATCTTTCCACATTCTCGGTCAAAGTCAGCCAGCATTTGTGCCGCCTGGCTAATGTTTGGTGTTATTAGAATGATGTCATCAGCGAAGCGAAGGTGGTGTAGTTGCTGACTATCTATCTTCACTCCCATTCCTTCCCATTCTAATTGTCGCATGATGTCGCATGATGATTAGTGATGTGAGCATTTTTCATATGCCTTTTGGCTATTCGAATTTCTTCCTTGTCAAAGTTTCTGTTCATCTCTTCTCCCCCATTTTTTGATGGGGTTGGCTGTTTTCTTCTTATATAGCTGTACCAGTGCCTGATATATCCTGGATATTAACCCCTTATCAGATGGGTATTGGGTGAATATTCTTTCCCATTCTGTGGACTGCCTTTGTAGTCACTGTTTCTTTTAGTGACTTTTAGTGACTTTCTTCTTAGTCACTGTTTCTTTTGAGGTGCAGAAGCTCTTTAGTTTCATGTAGTCCCATATGTCTATCTTTTCTTCTAGTTGCTTTGTTAATGGTGTTTCACCTTTGAAGATGTCTTTAGCTTCCATGTCGTGGAGGGTTTTTCCCTATATTTGCTTCAATGTACTTTATGGATTCAGGTCTGATATTGAGATCTTTAATCCATTTAGATCTGATTTTTGTGCAAGGTGTTAGACACAGGTCCAAATTCATTTTTTTCACATGTAGTTGTCCAGTTTTCCCAGCACCACTTGTTGAAGATGCTTTCCTTACTCCAGTTTGGACTCTCTGCACCTTTATCAAAGATTAACTGATCATATCTTTGAGGGTGGGTGTCAGGATACTGAACACCATTCCATAAATCCACAGGTCTGTTTTAATTCCAGTACCATGCTGTTTTTATTACTGCCGCTTTGTAGTACAGTTTGAGGTCAGGAAAGGTGATGCCTCCCATCTTCTTTTTCCCAAGGATTGCTTTAGCTATCCGTGGGGTTTATTATTCCATAAGAATTTCAGGAGTGTTTGGTCAATTTCTTTAAATAATGTCATGGGTATCCTTACAGGAACTGCATTGAATCTGTACAAAGCCCTACGGAGTATTACCATCTTGACAATGTTAATTCTCCCCATCCATGAGCAGGGAATGTGTTTCCATTTCCTCGTGTCCTCTTTTATTTCTTGGAGCAGTGTCTTGTAGTTCTCTCTGTATGGGTCCTTTACACACTTGGTTAAGCTGATTCCTAGGTATTTTATTTCTGTGGTACAATTGTGAATGGAATTGATTTCTTAATATCCCTTTCTTCTCTTTCGTTATTTGTGTATAGGAAAGCCACCGACTTTTGAGTATTGATTGTGTACCCTGCCACTCTACTATACATATTGTTTCTAAAAGTTTTTGGGTCGAGAGTTTAGGGTTCCTAAGTATAATATTATGTCATCTTCAAATAATGATAGCTTGATTTCTTCCTTGCTTATCTGGATGCCCTTAATGTCCTTTTCTTCTCCGATTGCTATGGCAAGTACTTCCAGTACTATATTGAATAAAAGAGGTGAGAGTGGGCAACCTTGTCGTGTTCCTGATCTTAAGGGAAAGGCTTTCAATTTTTCCCCATTGAGAATGATACTTGCTGTGGCTTTGGTAGATGGCTTTGACAATCTTGAGGAAGCTTCCTTCAATTCCCATTTTTTGAGGGTTTTAATCACGAATGGGTGCTGGATCTTTTCAAATGCTTTTTCTGCATCTGTTGATAGGATCATATGGTTTTTATTTTTTCTCTTATTGATATGATGTATTATGTTACCATTATGACTATTGTAGGTTTCAAATGTGAGTTCTTCGGTGACTAGATAGTATGTGTTCTGGGTTGTTTGCAGAGTTTGGGCACTGGTGGAGGGATGGGTGCTGGAACACTGTATGACTAAACCCCAAAATATGAACTTTTTACTTGTATATCTTTGTAATTGTAAAAATAAAAAAATTAAAAAATTGAATTATGGGAAAAATGCCCAACATTACTTAAATTGAAAAAAAAAGAATTAATCTAATCCTGTGAAATTCATGAAATGAAGTTGAAATAAAAACTAAATCACATTTGGAACTAAAAAAAAAGAAAAATCATGGGTTTATAAAGGTCACTCCAGTTCAAATTCAGGATTAACTATGGTTGTTACTTATTGTTACATTTTTGCTTGTTTTTTCCTTTCTCTGACACCAAACTTATTGTTTCTCAGTGGCACCTGATTATTATTAGTTTTATCTCAATATTAATGAGTCTTAACTAGAATACCATAACAAATTACTAAAAATAGTTTAAATCCTTTTTCTAAAATGTTGTGTGTGCTTTTGCTTTGTATGTTTGTGTGTATGTGTTTATATATCATTTATATCAAGATAAAGGTATACTATCATGAAAAATTTTATCATATCACTCTTTAGTATTATATCTTAATGATCACATCTCAGTAGTGCAATTATTTGTAAAGAAATTCTCCATTTACCCATATGAATATTAAGTTCTCTGTTTAGAGAGCCAGCATAACTTATTCAACCAATCCCTTGATAATGAAAATTGAGGAGTTTTTCCCAATTGTTCATTATTATTATTATTAGTATTACAATGGATTTCTTTGTGCATAAATATCTTCGTAGGTTTGCAGGTGTATCTTTGGGAAATATTCCTAGAGGTAGATTTCCAGATATAGAATATATACATAAAATTTTAGTGTATCTTGCCAAATTCCCATTCATAGTGCTTAACCTTTTGTATCTCTACCAGCAATTTTTGAGACTATTTCCCCACAGACTTGCCAACAACATTTGTGGTCAGGCTTGAATTTTTGCCAATCTGTTACTGAGAAATTATATCCCAGTGTGGTTTAATTTTCATTTCTCTTCACATGACGGTTGAGAATATTTTTAATGACACTTAGCAGTTATTTATACAATGTTTGGTCAATGGTATATATATATATATATATATATATATATATATATACAACCCCATTTTATAGTATTGTTAAATTTTCTGTTTTCTTTAAATGCTTAAAGTATCTTGACTATTACTTTATAGTATGAGTTGCAAATATTTTTCCTAATTTGCATATGATGTACTTTTCAACTTAGAATTCCTTCAAATATATAAAACACAGCAATCTTTTCCTTTAATCATGTCTAGATTATTTTTAATTGTTAAAAATAACAGAATTTTTTAGTTCTTGCATTTGTATGATCTTATGAATAATATAATGAATGCATCATTTTACTACTTTCCTATAACTATGCAGCTATCATAATATCACTCCTTATAAAGCTTAATCTTATCTCTGCTATTTTTTTGTTTGTTTGGAGGTTACTGGATGATCAGGGCTTGCTCCTGTCTCTGTGCTCAGGGATCATTCCTGGAGGTGCTTGGGTGACCATGTGGGGTGCTGGGAATCAAACCTGTGTTGGTTACATGTAAGGCAAGTACCTTACTCATTGTACTCTCCCCAACCCTCCCTGCTGATTTTAGATACTGTCATTGAGTAAAAAACAACAATATGCCACTGCATATTTTTTGTTGCTGTTCTTTAAGTTTGACTTCTTATGCACTAACTTCAACGTCTCTAAACTGCAAAAGCTTCAGTGTATTTGGTGGTCAGTATGGGAAAGCCAAATCAAACTTTTTCTTTGAAAGCACTTTATCTGTTCATGCGGGTGTGTCCTCCAACTAAACCTTATAACAAGATTGTCTAGATTTAAAAGATACCTGAGCACCTTCCCCTCGAGATGTTGCAGGTGTGGCTGCAGTCCCTGACTGCATTGGAAGATGGCAGACAGAAAATAGGCTTGTCTACACCCCCCAGGGCTCTGCTATGTGGACCCTGGATGGTGAATGGGAAAAGACTGGGCCCCCTGGGATGAACTCAGAGCCATGGCAGAGCCTGGCAAGCTACCCATGGTGTATTTAATATGCCAAAAACAATAACAATAGAGATGAACTAGGCAAGGGACAGACCAGATGCGTGCTTGGCCCACATGGAGCAGCCTATGGAGTCTCTTAAGGAATTGGCTAGTCCCCGAGCTGAGACCAATGTAGCTCAGAGGGTAAAGCAGTCATGTGGGGGAAGCCACACTGGCCAGAATTGGAGCAAGGATTTGGGCTTCTCCCTCTCTCCATGCCGGTGGGCATGGCTATGGGCTTGCAGCCTCCGCAACCAGATGAACTGGATAAGGGGAGACCAGATGCACAGCTGTGACACTGTGCAGCCGTGCAAGAGGCTTAGATAACAAAGTAGGCTAGGACCAGGTCCTTCCCAGGATTTTTATGTCTGTATGCCATAATGATCATTGTAGTTGTAAAGCTGGGGAGGTTGAAGGGTAATGAGGCTATAATGTCACACTAGAACTCACTACTGAATATACATATGGATAATTGCGTCATAAACCTTAAGGCAAGTTGCAAGGTGTAGGAGAAGAGAGAAAGAAATACAGAGACAGAAATAGAGATAGAGAGAAAGATGAGAGACTCAGACGCACAGGGTGAGCTGCCATCCTATTCTCTCCCCCTAGCTCAGCTGACCATGAGGCTCCCAGGAAGCAAGATGGGTTTTGGGAGTGGGCCCATCACTTCTGTAGGGCCCCGGAAACAGCCTCAGATAAGACTCGCTAATCGAGTAATAGCCACCATTATCATGGTCTGGACCCCACAGCTCATCAGAACCCATGCAAGAGAGACGCTGATCTCAAGACCAGCTCAGAGCAGCCAAGTTTGAGCCCAGGTAGACAGCTCTCAGAGGCAGAAGTCACCAGGTGTTCCTTGAGATGGAGCTGGGGTACACATTCCCCTCTCTGACCTGTTTTTCAGAGGCCTGGTGACCTGCCCATGAACTGCCTCAGGGCTCTCAACCATGATGCAGAGACGCGGATACACAGGGGAGAGCTGCCATTTCGGCTCTCCCCTAGCTCAGCTGACCATGAGGCTCCCAGGAGGAAAGATGGGTTTTGGGAAGTGGTCCCACACCTCTGTAGGGCTCGAAGCAGCTGGAGAAACGCTTACCATAATAGCCACCATTTTCATGGTTCGGACTCAGTACATGAAATGAGTGGAACAAATCTGTTTTAAAATATATTATAATCTACAATTTGTAAGAAAGGGAAGCGAGAAGGAGAGAGAGAGGAGAGAGAGAGAGGAGATAAAGAACCTGTCATGAGGCAGGCTGGGGGAAGGGGGAGGAAGGGGGACATTGGTGATGGGAGATGGGCAAGGGTGGAGGGATGGGTGTTAGAACACTGTAGAACCAAAATTCAAACATGAACATCTTGTAATTGTATATCTAATGGTGGTATAATTTATTATTTTAAAAAATTAAAAAAATAAAATAACACATCCATTATTACTAAAGGAATATTGCCCAGGAATGCTTGAGCCACAGAGGCTGATACACCCGGCAGAGCAGATACCAGCTTTCCCCATTGAACCCCCTGCACTCCATGAACCACGAGAGCGACTTCCGGACCGAGTCCACCATCCTGAAAGAGCCTCAGAAGAAAGCAGAGAAACCCCCACACCTTGCTGGCAGCGATCTTCACCATCCATACTCCACAGCTCGTAAGATCTCCACCCAAGAGATTAAGCCAGTCTCCAGCCTGTCTTGTCAGAAACCTAACCTACAAGGACCCACCCTTCAGAGACCCGCTCTTCAGAGGAGAGTATTTCAAGCCCAGGAATGCTTGAGCCACAGACGCAGATACACCTGGCAGAGCAGATACCAGTTTTCCCTGTTGCGCACAGCCGCTCGATTTACCTCCAAATTACCATGAATATTATAGCCACCCCTCTGAGAGAGCCCCACAAGGTAATGAGAGTATAGCGCCCACGCAGTAGAGCCTGGCAAGCTGTCCGATGTGTGTTGGATATGCCAAAACCAGTAACAAAAATGTTTATTTTCCTAACTCCGAAAGAGCCCTTAATACGGCAGCAGTAAGAAAGGCGAACAAGCAGTGCCTGATAAAATTTCACGGCCAACCTAGGCTGCCAAAGCGAAGAAGGACTAAAATGACTGTCTGTACGTTCAATGCACGTATGCTGGCATCGGAAGCACATATTGAGGATCTGATGGTGCAAGCACAAAAGATCAAGAAGGACATCATTAGTCTGACTGAGGCGAGGAGGCATCAGTCGCATCACGCTGCATTTGACACCAGAGAAGAATTGTTCCTTGGAACATGCAACGAAAGAGGTGTCAGTGGTGTTGGTGTCCTTGACAACAGGAACATGGCCATCAACATTGATTCATTTGAATGCCTAACAAACCGGATAGGATGATTACACTTGAAGAGATGTGTCCCACTGCCAGCATTTCTATCTTCATTGTCTACACACCAACATCCACATACAAGGAAGATGAAATTGAGAAATTCTACATGGAACTGGAGGAGTTCTATAAAAAAAGATCACACCTTCTACAAGATCATAGTTGGTGATTTTAATGCCAAGATAGGACCGAGAAGATCGGCTGAAGAACTCCACATCGGGACCCATGGCCTAGAATGGAACGAACAGGGTGAGAGACTATCTGAGTTCATCATGTCCACCAAGACCATTCATGGGAACCCACAGTTCCAGAAGGCTGAAGCGAAACGTTGGAGTGGGATCTCCTGGTGGACAGTTCCACAATGAAATTGACCACATCATCTTCAATCGACGGTTTTGTCTGACCGATGTTGCTGTCATTCCCAAATTCCAAACAGGATCGGACCACTGTCTCCTTCATGCAAAATTCTACTTCACGCAACAGGGAGAAAAGGCTGCAAAGTTTAAGAAGAGAACTCTCAGAATGACCACCAACTGGGAACTCTTTGGCACCATTGCAGCAACATGGGAAGATACCATCATTGGACGACATTGATGAAGAATACAACCCGACTGGTTCAGCACCTCCACGATTGTGCGAAGAATGCTGAGAAAGACACAAAAGGACCCCTGTCTTCAAAACTCTGGAGCTTATTCACCAACGTGACAAGGCGCAAGCCTCAGGAGACCAAATGCTAATGTCCAAGCTTGCAAAGCAGTGCAGAGAAGCAATAAAAGAAGACCTCAAAGACAGAAGAGCAGAAATACTGGAAGATGCAGCAGAAGCCGGGAAAAGCATTCACACCGCCCGCCTGTCCTTCGCCAACTATAAGACCAAGATGACTACCCTCCAACGCCCTGATGGATCTATCACATCTTCCAGAAAGGCAATGGAGAAGATTATCCATGACTTTTACTCAGATCTCTTTGATAGCCATATCCACCTGCCCACATACCAAATTCCACAGGATGGATATGTCATTCCCAACATTCTCCCTTCTGAAATCCAACATGCAATCTCATCAGGTAAAGAATGGAACAGCACCAGGCCCAGACAAACTCAGACCCGAACACCTGAAGAATCAGCCATTGGTACTCATCAATACACTAGCTCAGCTCTTCACATGCTACCTGTCCGAATGCAAGGTACCCTCCCAATGGAAAACCAACAGGACAGTTCTACTGTTCAAGAAGGGAGACATTCACGACATTGGCAACTATCGCCCCATCTGCCTGTTGTCTGTCATCTACAAGCTGTTTACACGAGTCATCCTGAACAGGATTGGCAGAACACTAGATGAAGGACAACCATGTGAGCAAGCTGGCTTCCGGAAAGGATTCAGCACAATCAACCATATCCACACAGTAACCAAGCTTCATTGAGGTTTGTAGGGAGTACAAGATGCTGCTCTGTCTCACATTCATTGATTTAAAGAAAGCCTTTGATTCTGTGGAGACTGAAGCGGTCATCGAAGCCCTAGTCAAACAGGGTGTTCAAACCCAACACATCAAGATCCTTCGTGAGCTGTATTATGGATTCACCACCAGGATCTCACCATTCTACAAGAAGTGATCATTGATGTCAAAAGAGGGGTTCGACAGGGTGATGCCATTTCACCAAAACTCTTCAGTGCCACCCTCGAGAACATCATGCGACAATTAGAATGGGAAGGAATGGGAGTGAAGATAGATGGTCGGCAACTACACCACCTCCGCTTTGCTGATGACATCATTCTAATAACACCAAACATTAGCCAAGCGGCACAAATGCTGGCTGACTTCGACTGAGAATGGAAAGATAGGTCTACAGCTGAATCTAAAGAAAACTATGTTTATGAAAAATGAACTAGTTCCTGAGGCCCCATTCACTCTCAATGGAACAAACATCTCTGAATGCAGCAGTTATGTGTACCTAGGTTGAGAAGTCAACATGATGAACGACCTAAAACCTGAGCTGCACAGGACGAAGAGAGTGGCATGGAATGCCTTCAAAGGCATCGAAGAAATAGCTAAAAGGACAAAGAACCTCTGACTCCGGGCACATCTCTTTGACTCCACCGTTCTCCCTGTGTTAACATACACCTCAGAGACCTGGGCCCTATGAAAGCAGGATGAGAATGCTATTCGGGTCTCCCAGAGAGGAATCGAAAGAGCTATGCTTAGAATATCACGCCTCACTCAAGTGAGAGAAGGAATCCGGAGTTCTGACCTCCGTCGCTATTCCAGAATCAGGGACGCTGTCTCGTTTGCCAAGGCATCGAAACTCAGATGGGCTGGACATGTAATGCAATTTGGAGACGACCGCTGGACTAGAGCCGTTACCGACTGGATCCCACGGATGTCAAAAGATCACGTGTCCACCCACCTATAAGATGGTCAGACTTCCTTTTCAAGACCCTGAAGGATAGGTTTGAAGCTCTTCATATTCCTGAATCAACCAGATGCCATTGGGCTACATTGGCAAGTGATAGGGTCCAATGGAAATGTTACTGGCGCCCGCTCGAGCAAATCGATGAATAACGGGATTCAAGTGATCAAGTGATTATTACCAAAAAAAAAGGAGATATCAGAGCAGCATTTTGGTTAGAATTGCATGCGATCAATAAATTCACATAGAAACACCTTGGAAATTGGAACTGAATCCTATGTCCTCTTTCTTCATCAACATGTTTTGGACAGACTGATTTAGACAGGGCATGGACCGTCTTACCTGGACCCTCTTCCCTGTCTTACCTAACTTCACGATATCTACATTACAATTGGTTCTCATATCTTTTGGTTTTTAGCAAATTATTTGGTATCTGTTAGCCTTGTGTTGTTTATCTTTGGTGTGTTCAATCGATGGTTATCACTTGCTCAATTAGATCAACAGTTAGAGTATTTCTATTAATTTGGAATATTAAATAGCAGCACATGTGTCACTGCAATCTTATCCATAGGAGTTAAATTATCAAACAGGAACATATCTGAGCTACTGCCACCACCAGATATTGCTTAAAAATGCATTTCAAAGATGCATAATTTTGACCATATCCCATTGTAAAGGAGGTAAGAATCATGTATTTTCAATTACGATTCCTACAGAAAGTTATTTTTCTCTCTAGAACTCATGAAAGCCCAGCAAAACAGTCTTCTCTCTAGTGATGGGCACTCTTGAGTGAGATTGCTGAGCTTATAATGTGTGTTTGGTTTTGAAAAATCAGATTGGGAAAAGTAGCTGATGTCAGCCATGGGGATGAAAATCTGCTTAGGGGGAAAAAGTGTTGAGGTGTTGGAGAGATAACACAGCAGGCAAGGCACTTGCCTTGCACCACGGCCAGCATGGCTTAGATCCCTGGCACTCCAAAGGGTCCTTCAACTACCACCAGGGAGTGATTCCTGAGTACAGAGCCAGGAGTAACCCCTGAACATCACCACATGTGTCCCCAAAACAAAACAAAATAAAGCACTGCCAGTTTGAAACATCATGGTGTAAGCTGAGATAAAATTAGACACAGAAGTTATCCACTGCCCAAATGAAAAGAGGTAAATAAATTTGGTGGTGACATCTGGCAAGGACACTGAGGCTACAGTGGGTGGGGAAGCTGTGGCAGCCAGAGCTGTTGAGAGCACCACATAGTTTCAGACAGATAAGCTGGAGGCAGTGTTTGCATCAAAGCAGGAGGAGGAGCACAGGTCCAGGCAGAGACCCCTAGCCCCAAGCAGCAATTTCATGAATCATTCCAGCCCTTATGATTCAGCGGTTGCAAGAGACTTGCAAAAACAAAGGGAGCAGATTTCTTCAACTATGTCAACTTTCACAAATTCCCATAATCAATCACATATTCTCTGTTGTTTGTTATCATTGTTTCTCCAAGCAAATGTAAAGCAATACTTAATTTTGTGCCTAATAGATGTGGCAAAGCCTGGAGGTTGAAATAGCAGGAAGAAGTCTCCATGAAGTTGCCATGAGGACTTTAAGGAAAGTGACAACAAAATGTTCTCAAATCACTTTAAACAAACTAGTTTTTATTGAAAAGAAGAAAACAGAAACAAACAGTAGCACACACACTCACAAACATACACATTCTTTCTCATGCAAAAATAGGGAATGAAAAACATGAAGAAAACTTGTTGATATGAAGTAAAAATAACCATGATTATATTTAGAAATATCGATATTCCTCTCTCAGTAAATGATTGAACAAGAAGACAAAGAAATAATTATGAATCAGTAAAGCTACAACTGACAATATGTTACCAGCAACCAACTGAATGGATCTGCACAGGACTACTGAATCCAATGAGACCATACAAGACATGCTATTTAGGTGCTTATGGAGCACTCACCTAGATCATATTCTGTGTAATAAAATATATCTCAATTATTTAAAAAAGATAAAATTTATATTGTTTTATTATAATAGAATAACAGCAAAGACTAATAGTAGAAAGTTATCTGGGAAATCCTCAAATATTGGGAAATGAAATCACACAGTTAAAAATATTCCATAGGTCAAGAAAAAGAATTACACAAGGGAAATGAGAAATTATTTATAACTGAATGAAAATAAAAGCAACCCTATCAAAATTTGTGGGATTTGCTGAAATAATGCTTAAAGGAAATTTCCTAGCAGGAAATGACTTTGTTAGTAATACAAAAATCTTATATCAATTATGAAACATTTGCCTTAAGATATAGAGGGGGCAGAAAAGACTGTACAGAGAGTAGGGCACTTACCTGCCATACCACTGACCCAGTTTGATCCTTAGCAACTCATGTGATTACTGAGACCTGCCAAAAATGAGCCCTGAGCACAGAGCCTGGAGTAATCCCTGACCACCACTGGGTATGGCCTCCCAGAAAAAGAAACAAGAAAAATGGAGCCAGAGAGATAAAATGGGGGGGAGGGTGGTTAGCTATTTGCCTTGCATGCAGCCAACCCAATTCAATCTTTGGCACCTCATACAGTTTCCTGAACAATGAGTGATTGCTGAGTAAATGTCAAGTGATACTTAATATTGGGGCTAATGAATTCCTGAAGTGAGTGATTCCTGAGCAGACTGGAGTCAACACTAAGCCACGAGAATTCCTACATGTAGTCCCAAAATAAAAATAAAAACAAAAAAAAGGAAAGAAAGAAAAAGTAAATAAATTTAATGTAAGAAAACTGAAGGAAAGGATGGATCAAGGAAATGGGAGTGAGGAGATGTTCAAAGGGCTGGAGCACAGCCACAACACAGGGGGCTCCAACTTCTATTCCTGATAGGATCCACCACCAGGAGTGATCTCATCTCACACCAGCCACAAGCCCCCAAACAAATTACAAAGTGTGGAAAACAATAAAATTGAAAATGAATTGATAATAGAGAAAAAAATATCTGAAATTAAAAAAGATTCTTTTGAACACATCGGTAAACACTCATTAAATTGCTAAATCTGCAGTGTGGTGATATTAATGAACTCATTTTGATTTGTCTGGGATTTTCCTGGCATTATTAGAAAACACTCTATATTAAAAATTTTATTATACCACAGTGAGATATATATATTGCAAAGATGTTCATGTTTGTGTTTCAGTCATACAGTGTTCCAGCACCCATCCCTCCACCAGTGTCCATTTCCCACCATCAATGTCCCCTGATTTCCTCCCCTCTCCCTCAGCCTGCCTCTATAACAGTCACTTGCTCTCTCTCTCCCTCTCTCTCTCTCTGTATTTCTCTCCTTCCTTCTCTTACACATTGTAGATTGCAATACATACATTTAGAGGTTATCATGTATATCCCTTTGCCTATCTTCAATGCTCAGTTCTAGGCTGGTATTATCATTTGCAATGATTTCCAAGGCACATTGTTCCCTTCCCTGCCTTACCTAACTTCTGACTCCCCCCACACTTGTCCTAGATTCCACCAGTGACAAGACCTCCTAATCCATGTTTTGCCTGGCCTTGGATATTGGTATCATGCTCTTTTTTATATCCCACAAATAAAAGCAGTCATTCTACATCTGTCCTTTTCCTTCTGATTAATTTCACTCAGCATGCTCTTCTCCATGTCCATACATTTATAGGCAAATTTCATGACTTCATTTTTCCTAACAGCTGTAGAGTATTCCATTGTGTAGATTTACCACAGTTTCTTAATCCAGTCATCTGTTCTTGGGCACTCTGATTTTTTTCTAGATTCTGGCTGTTGTGAATAGTGCTGCTATGAACATAGAAGTGTAGATGGAGAACACTTTACATTTTAGGATACTCTCAGATCTAGGTAAACAAGGCTACTTTATTTTTTTGTTTGATTTTAGTTTGGGGACTATACCTGAGCTTAAGCCAGGCTTACTCCTGACTCTGTATACAGGAATCACTTTTGGTGGTGCACAAGGAACTAATTGCGGTGCCAGGAGTCAAGCAGGGGGTCTGCTCTGTGCAAGGCAAGCACCTTACCCTTGTACTATCTCGTTAGCCCAAGCTGGCGCTTTAAAATAATTAAATTGATCTGGAAATAGAAATAGAAAATGAATTACCCAATATCAAGAGTAAAACAAAGACATTATAAATCATAAACACATTAAAAAATTAAAAAGAATCTTGTAAACAATTTTATGCCAACATATTTGACAACTGAGATAAAACAGGCCTCTAAAAAGAAAAACAACACCAAAGCTCACTCAATATCATTTCTTGAACATAGATGTAAAAATTCTTTTTTTTTTTTTGCTTTTATGGGTCACACCCAGCAATGCTCAAGGGTTACTCCTGGCTCTGAGACTCAGGAATCACTCCTGGCGGTGCTAGGGGGGACCATATGGGATGCGGGGACAGCCGCATGCAAGGCAAACCCTATCCGCTATGCTATCGCTCCAGCCCAGGTCCATAAAAATTCTTAATGCTTTACCAAATCCAGTGTAATGACATATAAAAATGGATAATAAATCATAACGAAATTAATTTTATACCAGGAATGCCAGGCAGACAGCACTCAGAAATAATTAATGTAATTCATAATACTAATAGTATGAAATTAAAACACAATCATCTCAATAGATAGAAAAAATACTTGTTAAAAATTAATGTCTATTAATGATAAAAAACCAGCAAGATAATAGAAAGAAACTTCCTTAACATGATGAAAAAATATACTCAAATGCCTACAACCTACATTACACTTAACAGTGAAAAAACTGAAAGAGTAAACTTTTTCCTGTTGAGAGAGGACTCAACAGGAAAGGACTCAACAGGACTCAACAAGAGAGAGGGCTGACATATAAGCTTTCAACTCTTACTATAGGCAATATTCTTTGGGTCCTAGCCACTATAATGAAGAAAGGAAAGAGGAATGGGCTAGTCATGTGCTTTGGAGAAGGAGGCCCAGGTTTGATCTCTGATATCTATCATTTGGTCCATTTGGTCCTCTGAACACATCCAGGAGTGACCTCTGAGTATTGAGCTGGGCACTCTGATTAGTGGTCCAAAAAAAAAAAAAGCAGAACAGAAGTAAATTGCCTTTATTTGTGGAAAATATAGTGTCTATGGAAAATTTTAAGGAATCAGGAAGGGGTTGAATCATACAATTAATTGGAATTTATAGAAAATGTCAGAACTTTAAAAGAAAAGTCAGAACTAATCAGTCACTTGTTGCTTGTCATTTGTCTTCCCATTGTTCATTCATTTGCTCGAGCAGGTGCCAGAAACATCTCCATTCGTTGGGAATGAGGTCCATTATTGTTACTGTTTTTGGCATATAGAATACACTACGAGTAGCTTGCCAGGCTCTGCCATGGCTCTAGGTTCATCCCAGGGGACCCAGTCTTTTTTCTGTGTCAGACCATCCACCATCCACCGTCCAGGGCCCACGGGACCGAACCCTGTGTGCAGACAAGCCAGAGAACTAATCAGCAGAATTCCCTTATTCATCGATTTGCTTGAGCAGGCTCCAGTAACATTTCCATTTGACCCTATCACTTGCCAATGTAGCCCAATGGCTTCTGGTTGCTTGAGGGAGAATGCATGAAGAGCCTCAAACCGTTCCTTCAGGGTCTTGACAAAGTCTGACAATCTTGTAGGTGGGCGGCCACGTGATCTTTTGACATCATGTGGGATTCAGTCAGTAATGGCTCTAGTCTAGTGGTCATCTCCAAATTGCATTACATGTCCAGCCCATCTGATTTTCGATGCCTTGGCAAACAAGACAGCGTCCCCTGATTCTGGAATAGCGATGGAGGTCAGAACTCCGATTCCTTCTCTCACTTGAGTGAGGCGTGATATTCCAAGTAAAGCTCTTTCGATTCCTCTCTGGGAGACCCGAATAGCATTTTCATCCTGCTTTCATAGGGCCCAGGTCTCTGAAGCGTATGTTAATGCAGGGAGAATGGTGGAGTCAAAGATATGTGCCCAGAGCCAGAGGTTCTTTGTCTTTTAGCTATTTCTTCGATGCTTTTGAAGGCATTCCATGCCACTCTCTTCCTCCTGCGCAGCTCAGGTTTTAGGTCTTTCATTATGTTGATTTCTTGACCTAGGTACACATAACTGCTGCATTCAGAGATGTTTGTTCCATTGAGAGTGAATGGGGCTTCTGGAACTAGTTCATTTTTCATGAACATAGTTTTGTTGAGATTCAGCTGTAGACCTATCTTTCCACATTCTCGGTCAAAGTCAGCCAGCATTTGTGCCTCTTGGCTAATGTTTGGTGTTATTAGAATGATGTCATCAGCGAAGCGGAGGTGGTTTAGTTGCCGACCGTCTATCTTCACTCCCATTTCTTCCCATTCTAATTGTCACATGATGTTCTCGAGGGTGGCACTGAAGAGTTTTGGTGAAATGGTATCTCCCTGACCGAACCCCTCTTTTGACATCAATGATCACTTGTAGAATGGTGAGATCATGGCGGTGAATCCGTAATACAGCTCACAAAGGAACTTGATGTATTGGGTTTGAATGCCCTGTTTGGCTAGGGCTTGGTGGTGTTGGTATCCTTGTTAACAGGAACATGGCCTTCAACATTGATTCATTTGAATGCCTAACAAACTGGATAGGACTATTACACTTGAAGAGATGTGGCTAATACTTCTACCCTAGGTTTATATGATAAAAAGAATTGCAAAAGTAAGGGATCGCTTTTCTTTTTGTTGTTATTGCTTTGGGGCCATACCCTGTGATGCTTGAGGCTACTCCCAATAGTGCCAAGGATAGAACCTAGGCTTTCTTGCATGCAAAAGCATGCACTCAGATTTTTTTAGCTATTTCTGCAGGCCACGTTTAAAAATTTGCAAAGAAATAATACAAGGTATAATGTTTATGGATTAGAAGACTCAGAAAGTGTTCAGAAGTCCAGTCTTCCTTGTGTTTACTTGCTAGGGCTGCCAAAAAAGAAATAACTATGGACAGTAATTTAACAGAAATTTATCTTCTCATAATTCTAGCACATGGAAGTTTCAGATCAAAGGGTCGGCAGATTTGGTTTCTCCTGAGGACTCTCCCTGACTTGAAGCTTGTATCCTCCTTGTCCTGTTTCCCCTGGGCTTTTCTCTGCACAGAAGCTTCCCTGAGCCTCATCTTATGAGGACACCAGTCCTATTGTACTAGGAACTCACCCAATGGCCTTCTCTTATTTATTTCATTGAGAAGGGGACAGAGTTTGGGCCGTATTGTATCTGACTTTTGCTTAGGGCTTGCTCCTGGCTGTGTGCTCAGGGATTACTCCCTCAGGGGACCATATTGGATACTGGAGATCAAATTGGGATCAGCTGCATGCAAGGAAGGAAGGAGCCTTATCCCCGTACTATCTGGACTCAATAGCCTCATTTTAATACAATTGATTCTTCAAATAATCTAGCTCCAAATAGAGTCACTTTCTAAGGAACTGAAAGTTTAGGTTTCAACATAGAATTGGGTGTTACATAATTCAGCCCATTCCTTCTCACAACACTGCATAGACTCAAATCAATTTTAATCAAAACTCCAGCAGATTTCTGTTAAATTTGACAAGGTTGTTTTGCAAATGTATGTGGAAAATCACAAGAGCCTAGAATAGAAAAACAAGGTTTTTAAAAACGAAAAAATAATGCTAGAGAATCTACATTCCCTGATTGGAGAACTGTGAAGTAAATGGGTAATCATAACACGCAATGGCTTAAGGACCAGGAGTTGGCAAATGATGCACTGCAGGCCAGCTGCTGATTTTATAAATAAATTTTTATTGGAATACTTCCATGGTTTCCTGCATTATCTGTGGCTACTTTTGCACTATCAATAGCAGAATTGAAGGGTCATGACAAAGACCACATGGCCCACAATCTTAAATATTTACTCTCTGGCCTTTAAATCAAATTTCTGCAAAATCTGATATAGATCAGCAAAGCATAATAGCCCAGAAATAACCTAATTCAGATTTCTTAACAGCGTCACTACTGATACTTTATGTGTATAATTCATCATTCTTCATTACCTGGACATTGCAGAATGTCAGAAATACCTCTAGTGTCTGCTCTTTAGATAATAATCCCTTCCTATACATTTCACAAACCAAAACGTCTGCAGATATTGCATTGGATGAGCAAAATGACCCTCAGTCGAGTACAACTGATCTTATATCTGCAAAGTTGATTAATGAGCAATAGATGTGATGAGGTGATTCAATGAGAAAAGAAATATGTTCTTTCAAGACTCTTAATGTAATAATCAGATATCTGAATAGATTAAAAAAGATGAAATTATAATATACAATATTTGACATTAAATGGATTATCCACATACATGTAAGAACTAAAAATACAAAAATATGTGTAAAAAGAAATAAGAGAAAATCTTTGTAGCTTTAGGAGGCCTAAGCTTTGGGAGATAAAACATGGACCAAACAAAGCAATGATTTGGTACCACCAAAATGAAACTTTTGTTCTTCAAAGAAATTAAGAAAATGAAATACAAGCACCAGCATGAGAGGAAATACTGCAAAGCATATGTGTATATAGATATGTGTGTATGTATATAGAGAGAGGGAGAGAGAGAGCAAATAACTTGTGTCTGCAATGTATAAAGAACTTTTACACTTCAATAAAATAAAAGCAACACAGAATTATATAATTGTTTTCCAAAGAAGAGTTACATATATTGTGAGTGGAAGATTCCATATAAAGATTCTTAACATCATTAGTCATATAGAAAATTCAAATTTAAGCCTTTATGAGATATCCCTGTATGCTTAAAAGAATAAGCATTTTTTTTTTGCTTTTTGGGTCGTACCTGGAGATGCTCAGGGGTTACTCCTGGCTCTGCACTCAGGAATTACTCCTGGCGGTGCTCAGGGGACCATATGGGATGCCGGGGATCAACCCGGGCCGCCTTAGGCTGGCCGCGTGCAAGGCAAACACCCTATCCGCTGGGCTATCGCTCTGGCCCCAAGAATAAGCATTTTTAAAGAAACAAATAACAAATTTTATGGTGGTAATACAAAAGTCTGAAAAGTTATAAAACTGCTTTGCTCCTCATGAATTGCTAATAGGTATGTATCAAATATTTGAGTTCTTTGGCAAACATTGTTAATTTCTTATAAACTAATTGCCCACTGTGTCATTGAAAAAATGGGAACATCATAAATGTCTAAACTGGGGGACTGTGGGGTATAACCACAGTAGAATACTATGTAACAACATGAGAAATGAACTACTGATACCAAAAAATGTTATAGATGAATCTCAAAACCAATTTGTTGAAATGTAGTATAATCCAAAGGACTGTGAACAATGAAATCTTCTATATGCATTTAGATTGATAAGAATTCTAGATATTTATGTCATGACAGAAATCAAGTCAATATTGCTAGTGAGGAGAAGGATGGATGCAAATGAGTTTAGGAGAACTTTTTTAATGAAATAGAAATTTTATAGATGTGTGACTGTGTATGACTAGATAGTCCTAAAGGGTGGGCAAGTTGACTAATGCAATCAAGGTCTTTGTGTTTAGAGGGGAAATATAGATTGTGTATAGCAGCAACTATAGTAACTGTTCCTTAAGCTCTTAAACTGCCAGGCACTATTATAAGTCCTTTGCTTATAATATCCATGTAAATCTTTAAAACGACCAACCATTAGAGGCATGAACTGGTACTTCCTATTTTGCAAATGAGAACTGAGCCCAGAGAGTTTGTTACATATGCAATAATCATTCTCTTAGCCATCAGGCCTAAGGTGTCCCCAAGCTTGTACTCTAAATTATGAATTTATCCTACAACCTACATGATGGAATGTCATTTGGCCACTCTCTCCTTAGGGTGCTTGGGAACATAAGCATCACTTCCAAAAAACTAGGCCTGGCAGTGTGGGGCTGTTTCCGTGTTCAACTCAGTGATGCAGTGCTTAAAAAATAGTCTGGCAATGCTGGAGCAGGTCAATCTGATGTCAGGTATCTAATTCTGGGACACAGGCATGCAGGATATACACTCCAAACTTTAGAGCTTTCTTCCTGACATAGTGGAATGCTATTTCAGCATTTATTACTATCTAACTGTATCGTATAATGATACACTAACAATATATATATATTTTATCCAAACTACCCCTTTGCAGTGTAAGTGCGTGCAGTTACAATATCCTACACACAAATAGACCATTTCAATCTATTATCAGATTCCCTGAGTTAAGATTCTCTTAGTCAATGGAGAAAATGCATTCAGGTCTTTGTGTGTTTAAGGTCGTGTTCTCTGGAAGCAACTGCTAAGATAGAATTTGGGATGTAAACTTTGTGATACCTATGAAAGGAGGAGAGAGGAGTCAAGGTTGGATGGAAAGGCCACAATGAAAATTTAACAAAGTTTAGTCAATCAGGTGGGGAGCTGTGAGGTGAACTCACTCTGTGGTAAGTACTGCTTGGTCCTGTGGCCCCTAATTTGGCTGCCAGGTTATGTACCTGTCTCCATCACTCCATTACTGGTCGAGGCACAGGAAGGAAGATCAGGAAGAGCATGAAAATTGAACGAGGCAATTGTCTACAGCAAGGCAGCCCTGAGACACTGCCGACTGGCCTCTGAGGGCTAAGTCTTCCATACAGTGAGTAACTGGATGTGCCCCTCAGCCTTGATGACTCTCTGCTTCCTTCACACAGCTTCTCCCCCCTCCCCCAACACTGCCATATTATTGTTTTTTTTCCAAGCTCCCTCAAGAATCTGTTTCTTATTTTGATTCCTTGAGCTTTTAACGTTCCCAAATTTCAATTATTAAACACTTTTTACTTTAATGGTACAACTATTACAAATCAGTCAAAGTCTTTTATTTTTTGAATATTGGTGGAGAGTGGGAAGGGAAAATTCTAGGAGAAGCATTTTTTCCTCTGTTTTTATTTTTATATTCTCTGGAGCCACATCCAGCAGTGCTCAGGGCTTACTCTTGGCTCTGTGCTCAGGGATTAGTTGGCAGGGCTTGGGAGACCATACTGGGTGCCGAGGATAGAACTGGGTCAGCTGCATGCAAGGTAAGTGTCTGACCAGCTATACTATGTCTCCAGCCCTTTTAATGTTTTCTTAATTGAGAAATATTGGTTTACAACTCATTGCATGGTTCAGGTGTCCTTTTCCATACAATTTCAAAGTTGTCACTCTACACCCACCACAGGAGCTCAGTATCTCTTGAACATCTCTACTCTGTGCTCCCTCCCTTCCTGGCTTACTGAGTTCTGTGGTCTGAATTTGAGGACTGGTTGGGGATTGGCTTGGTCTGTTCCCTTTCTTTATTCCTTTGTGTCCTAAATATGAAAGAAATAATCTGGTATTTGTCTTTCTCAGACTGATTTATCACTTATTTTTACCTCCAAGATATCTAGGCAGTTAGTTGCAAATGAGGTTTCATCTTTCCTAGTAACTGAGTCTATTCTAATGTATACATATACCACATTTTCTTTTTCTCTTCTGTCAAATGTGCATGTACATAGTTTCCATAGCTTGGCCGTTGTAAATAGGATTGTAATAAACCTGTATGTTTCCTTTCAAATTAATGTTTTTATATTCTTTAGAGAGATATCTAGAAATAGGACTACTGAATCTTATGGCAAGTCCATTTCTTTTTCCATTTTATAAAATCTCCATATTCCAAAGAAGCTGGACAAGATGCTGGTTTACATTTTACAGCAATGCACAAGTTTTTTCTTTATCCCCATGCCTTTACAAGATTATGGTTTCTGGGTTTTGGGATAGCAGTCATTCTTAAAAGTGTGAGGTGACATTGTATTTTGTTTTATTTGTATTTACCCTATAATAAGTGATAATGAGCAACATTTTTATATGCCTTTGGCCCCCGTAAACCTTTTTAGAAAAATTGTCATTCATTTCTTCTGTATATTTTTTTCAAGTGACCAGGCCCACTCAGACTGCATCCTCTCCCTCTCACACTTCCAGGGAAAGGCAAGAACGATCATCAATAGCAAAAGGCAGTAGCAGAAGCAACACCTTAGGCCGGCTTCTCACTCAGGAGAGGATGCTCTGGCTCCTCCTCGTGGCTTTGGGTGCTCTACACAATCAGAGAAACTTCTCTAGTAACAAACTATAGAAATGATCCCTGCAAGTATAGTCTTCCTGTATATTTAAATATATATTTGGTATGGGTGTGTGTGTGTGTGAGTGCACACACATGTGTATGTGTATGTGTGCATACATGTGTGTGTGTGATATCCCTTTCTAACTGGTGTATCAGGGCAATGTTGGCTTCATAAAATGCATTTGGAATCACACCATGTTTTTCAGTATTCTGAAATAATTTGTATTTGAGAGGGATTGATATTTATCTATCTTTGAAAGCCCATTAATAAAAAATCTACTCTAGGCCTTTTGTTTTGGGGGGAGATTTTGCACTGTTAATTTCCTTATTTATAATTAGTTGGTTCATATTTTCTATTTTATTCTGAGTAAATTTTAAATGGTTGCTTAATTGTAACAATTTGTTCACCACTTTTATATTGTTTAATTTACTAGCACACAGATCTTTGAGTAGTAGTTTGTGATGCTTTGGATTTCTGTAGTATCTGTAAAAGTTTCTTCTCATTTATTTTTGGCCCAATTTATTAGAGGTTTTTCCCTGCTAATCCTTACTAAAGTTTTTCTTTTTGTTCATATTTTCAAACAATCAATTCTTGTTTTTATTCATCTTTTGAATTTTATTTCAAGTTATATTTATTTAAACTCAAATTTCTTCCTTCTATTAGATTTTGGTTTCTTTTGTTCTTTGTCAAATTCCTTTAGGTGTAAAGTTCGTTTCTTTATTAGGTGGTCGAGGATGACCATACCCAGTAGTGATCATGACTAACTCCTGGTTCTGTACTCAGGCATCATTCCTGGAGGACTCAGGAGCACATCTGGTGTGCCTGGGATCAAACTGCAGGCAAGGTAAGTGCCTTAACCTCTGGACTATTGCTTTGGCTATGAAGTTGGATGTTTTATTTAGTTTCTTGTTTATCATGTTAGCCTGCGTTGGGTGAACTTCCCTTTCAACACTGCCTTTGCTGCATCCTTTATAGATTGTCAGGACTCAAGTGTTCATATTTATTTCCTTCAGATTTTTTAAGTTGTCCTTTGAGTTCCTCATTGACCCAATAGTTGTTCAGTAATATATGGTTAGCATTCATACAGAGCTTATTTTAGCCTTTTTTTGGTGGTTGATTTTTTCTTTTTTTTTTATTATACCACAGTGAAACATACAATTACAAAGGTGACATAATTGGTTCTTGGTAATACAGTATACCAGCACCCATCCCCCACCAGTGCCCCATTTCCACCACCACCCCCCCCCCCCCTCCTCCCCTTAATAGAGGTACCCCAGTTTCTCTCTTCTGTCTCATCTCTCAGCCTCTTATTTTACACATTGTGGCTAGCCCTGCAGGTATTTAGAGTTTATCACTTAAGTCTCTTTGTGTATATTCATGGTGAAATTTTGTGTAATTGTGATCAGAAAAGATATTGAAAAGATTGACTAATTGATCTAAAAAAAATTTAATTTTCTTGAGTTTACTGCCACTTGAGTTCCAGTTAGTGATCTGTTCTCATAGCTGTTTCACATGCATTTGAGAATGCGTAGTTGTTCTTTTCAAGGTAAAGTACCCAATTGAAGTCTATTTAGCTCATTTGGTGTAACTCCTCATTTAGGGATGTTGTTTCCTCATTGATTTTCTGTCTGGTTGGTCTGTCCACTGATAACCGTGGGGTGTTTACGTTACATACTAATACTATGTGACTCTCAATGTCATTTTTGATCTGTTAAAAATTATTTAATATTTTATACTGCTTGACTTGGTATATATATATATATATATATATATATATATATATATATATATATATATATATATATATATATATATATATACACCAAGTTAAAGGCTGTTAGGGTTCCCAACAGTATTGGGTCTGTAGGGTTTACTGGTCACATTTGGGGTTGGAGACCATCCCCTCCAGTTGATGAACAAAGAACTATGAGCACAGTCGAGAAAATTCAAGGCCTTACTTCCTTCAACTCCACTCTACACCAGCCATACATAAACTCTTCTGACCCCAACTGCTAGAGATCACTCTTAGGTAGAGACTGGGCGAAGGCATAACCAAAGGTAAAAACTGGCACTGGCTTCCTATTTTTTATATCCCACAAAAGAATGCAGTCATTCTATATATGTCCTTTTCCTTCTGACTAATTTCATTAGCATAATACTCTACATTTCCATCCATTTATAGGCACATTTCATAGCTTTTTTTTCCCTGACAGCTGCATAGCATTTCACTGTGTAGATGTATCATTGTTTCTTTATCCAATCATCTGTTCTCCGGCACTTTGGTTGGCTATTGTAAATAGTGCTGTTATGAACAAGACTAATAACGAGGCCAAGCAAAACGAAAACAATGAGAAGTTGTCAATGGTTGGAATCTACCACAAGTCTGTAGGTGTCAGAGATTAGGAAAGATAGAGAAGGGGTCACTGTGCTAATAATTTTTGGAAATGGTAAAGCCAGACTAGAACTGAACATAGGCAAAGGGATATACATGATCACATGATAAACCATAAATTCACGTACTGCAAGCCACAATGTGTAAGAGAGGGAATAAAATGAGAGAGAAAGAGAGACAGAGAGAGACAGAGAAAGAGAAAAGAATAAGAAGAAAGAATGAAAGAAAAGGAAGGAAGGAAGGAAGGAAGGAAGAAAGAAAGAAAGAAAGAAAGAAAGAAAGAAAGAAAGAAAGAAAGAAAGAAAGAAAGAAAGAAAGAGAGAGAGAGAGAGAGAGAGAAGAAAGAAAGAAAGAAAGAAAGAAAGAAAGAAAGAAAGAAAGAAAGAAAGAAAGAAAAGAAAGAAAGAAAGAAAGAAAGAAAGAAAGAAAGAAAGAAAGAAAGAAAGAAAGAAAGAAAGAAAGAAAGAAAGAAAGAAAGAAAGAAAGAAAGAAAGAAAGAAAGAAAGAAAGAAAAGAAAGAAAGAAAGAAAGCTTTCCTGTGCTGCCCTCCTATGCGAAGGGTAGTTTCTAAGGGGTGCATCTCAGCCATGCTGTATTATGGGGTTGGAGTGCCAAGTGATGGGCATATTCCTTCAAAAGGGGACTTTCTTTCCTTAGTGATCTCTTCCCAGTTGTTTGTTGTCTCTGAGGTAGGGTTTCTTCCTTCACAAGTCCATAATTATGTCTCAGTCTGCCTGATTACTGATTCTTTATCACTCATCCATCCATCTAGGTTATGGACTGGTTTTAGGCATCACCCAAATTGAATCCCTCCTCCAGCTAAGAATCAAGTCTCTCTTTAAAACACAAACCCAAAACAATTTTATCTATGGAAATTGGTTTAATTTTAAAACAAAATTTACTAAATATATCTGTGTTTTACTTGTGACTAGACACTACTTACCAGAGGATGATAAACTTGATCCTCTTACCAATATCATCTGTTTATTCCTCTAGTGCTATTGATGTCTCCTACACACCAGACATTACCACTAAAGATGAGAAAATAAATACAGTAAGGTGAGAAAAAATAAGTAAATAATGAGATTAATTAAAACCCAAACTCTAACCCTTCAGGAACCTATCATTTACCATTGAGAACAATAGGAAATTAGTGTGTAGCAGGAAGACTCCATACTGCTTGCTCTGTGAGTGTGGTGGTGGAGGGGAGAGCTTTGGACCCAAAGGGTGAACTGCTAGAATGAGATGAAATAGTATAAAAATAGGAAGACATCCCTTCAAGTCAGAAGTATGAATAGTCCTTATGAAGGCTTTGTCAAATAGGTTTGGTAGAACGAAATGAAGCTTCAACTGCTAAACAGGAAGGACTGTGAATGGACTTAAGCACTGTCCTAACAAGTCCAGGTGGTAGAAGAATAGGATAGACCAAGCAAGGTAGATCCGTTTCTGTGCCAGGAGAGCTTGATGCATGGGTCCTTCTAGGTCACATGTTTCTTCTCTTTGCTTCAGGCCTTTCATTTTGTTCCAAACACATATTATTTAACCAGGCAATTTCTGACTAGAACTTCTATTGTTCATCCTATTGTTTCTTTGATAAGCAAGGTGGGTACTACAGATCTCATTAGTACCACAAAGACCTTGATGTGAAAAATCAACCAATGCCAGTCCTATGGTGAAAACCTATAGACAGAAGGTCAATGTTCACACTCTTTGACCTCCTCTAATGACCATGCTAAAAAAGAACATGTGTTATCATTTTATCTTCCCTATAGTTTTTTTTCTCCCTGAATTTTTGCTCTGTATAGCTACTTTTGACAGCATTCACTACAGTATTTTATTTTGATATGATCCCTTGAAATCAAGAGAAATCTAAGATTTGCTTAAATCAAGAGAAATCTAAGATTCACTTAATTCAAATTTCTAGAAATTCTGACTCTGAATTACACAGCTGATTTACATATGGCAAGGAAAACATGAATTAGCAAATATTTTCTGAACTTGTAAAATGTTTTTAAGACTCTCTGATGAGCCAATGCTTAATCCCTTCTTCCATAAATAGGATAAAAGATCTTTTCCATGTTTTCTCTTAAGTAAATATATTTTAAAACTGTGCCTACATAGTGTTCCAATTTGCTTTTCAGCTGCCACAATGAATGGGCATAGCAGCTGGAATGAAGGATAATACATCACACCTCAACTTTGAATTTCCTGCCTTTTGTTTTCTTGAATCATAGCCTTGATGTTATTTAAACAGTGCTCTGTATGTTTAATTTACTTTTTTCTCTCCATAAAGACCAAACAATTTTTTAAAATCACCCCATCTTTCAGAGTGGGTTATAAAAGTGTTCTTGAGTTGAAATTGAACTGATCTCTTATTTAAACATAAATATATATTTAGGTATTTAATCCATCTTCATTTATTTTATGATTGATTACTTGGGCAGAAATGTATTTGTGTACTTTTTATCCATGTCATGTGCTTACTTTTAAAGATAACACTGCTGATAGTAACTGCTAATTGTATGCCAGATGGTTGGGCTAAAAGCAGGCAACTTCCAAGGTACATATGCACAAAGTCTGTTCTTTGCTATTTGCAAACTGTGTCACTTGCAACTCTTCTTTTGTGCTTCATATCCTCTACCAAGAGGATACCTGGAATTTGAAGGATGTTAGACATTATCTAGCCCAACAAACTACTCAGTGCATTGTAGCCAGTTTCCAGATACTAATCTGATGTCATAATGCTAAACCATGACAAAGGGGGCATACCCGGTCTTGACAACCCAGAGGAGCCTTTTCCAGCACATCACTTCCCATATTACAAATGAAAAAGGAGAATGTGGAGAGGCAGAGCAGCAAGAAGATTAGGGTGGTTGAGGACAGGAACTGAGAAATGCAGATTGATCATGGAGAAACAAAGAATTTGGCAAATGCCAGATTTTCAAAGAGCTTGAGTTCTTATGCTAAACAAAATGGGACAGAATCTGATTCACCTTGTAATAAGATCATTTTCATTGTTATGCGGAGAAAGAACTAAAAGCCAGGCAAGAAAAAAAAGCTGATAATCTAGTTAAATTAGTTGAATTTGTACAAATAAGAATTAGGATGAGGGCAGTGGAGCTAAAGAAGTGGACATATTGGGAACGAAGTTTTGAGGCAGGAAGTAGGATTTATTGGTATATTGGATGTGATAATCTAGTGAAGGGAGAATGTAGAATGATTTCTAGGTTTCATCTTGACCAACTGGGAGGTTTCTGCTGCTGTTTGTTGAGATGTAGAAAGACAGAGGAAAAAACAAATTTGAGTTTTAGAAATTAAGATGCATATAGTAGGTGTCCAAGAGAAAAGTTCAAGTAAGCATTTAGATATAAGAACCTTAAAAAATATTGGGTATAGAAAAAATGTGTCATCTCTATAATGAAGGCAACTGAATGATGGGATCAGGTGGAGAGAAAATGTATTGAGAGAAGAAATTAATTCCTGAAAAAATACAAGAATTTGGTGTGGAGACAGAAAAGGAGAATTCAGTAAGAGATAGAATATCCATGGAATATGAGAACAAGCTTCCCTGTGCTACCACAGAAGACTAGAGAAGATTTGCAAGAAAGGCAAAATGACTAAGTGCTAAATACTGCTGAAAAGTCAAGAAGTAGTATCAAGACAGAGTGCCATGGAATCAAGCAACCTGGAGGTCGGTCACTGGGTGGCTTTGATGAGAAACATTTCAGTTTCTGGTGTGCGAAGGAATCAAAGGTCACTGACCAACCTTAGAGGTCAAAGCAGGAGCTAACTTGTCCTGCTTCATCCCGGAGTTCATCTCTCTAAAGAGTTTGGTACCAGACTCTGCAGAAGAAAACAAGAGGTTCACGGTTTTAGTTTCATCCACTAACTAAACTAGATGTGTTTCTTGTTTGAAGGTTGGTTGTTTGTTTGCATGGGGCCACACTTGAAGTGTTCAGGAGTCCCTCCTGGCTCTATACTCAGGGATCTCACCCAGCAGGTTTCAGGGGACCAAATTTAGTACCTGGATTACAGCTGGGTCTTGGCCACATATAAGGCAAATTCCCTACCCTCTGTACTATCTCTCCAGTCCCACAGCTGTGCTCTTCTAATAAGTCAAGTAAACTCCAGATTTACATGTTCTCATCAGTAAGATTAAATTCTCCAAATTACTATTGATTCACTCACTCAACAAAGTAAGCATGAAGCAGCCAGTCTACGACAGACCCTGATTAGAAAGAAATACTTTATGTCAGCTCTGGAATAATTATCTTTAATTTTGTACTTGCATCATAAACTTTTATCTGTTAGGGTAGTTTAGCTCTTCCCAAAAATTGGTAAGGACCGACCCCATGGCTGTATTCTTTTTGTCTTGTCCATCATGTCTAGAAAAATAACCAACATATACTGTACACTTAACATCAGTGTTACCATATTAGTCAAGATTACAGCCATTATTTTCTGACTCTTGACTATTCCATGTCTTATTTGAACATGTTTACTAGCCTCTCTGTGTGCCAGTTTTCTGAATGTAATGCAAAAAATTAAAATAGCATATAATTGTTATTAATATGCAGCTGTGGTAGAAAATTTTAAAACTCAAAATGCATTAGGAAGTAATTACTATGACCCTTGAACTAGAAATAACCATTGTGTATATTTTGGAGGGTGAACTCACTCTTTTCTTTGCACAAAGCAAAGAATTATATCCTGAACTCTAGTAAGTCAAATGGCAGTTGTCCATGATGATGTTCCATTGGAAATGTATCCAAGAGTTTTTAATATTTTTTCTTTTTTCTCAACCCAAAGAAATTAAAATGATGTTCATGTTTTTGTTTTAATTAAATGTGCATACGAAATTGTATCTATTGCTTCAGCCTCTATAGTTTGATTCCAAAGCATTTCATGGACATGATCTTCCTGACTTGTCACCCTTTGTGATTATCCCCATACTTTTATTAGTATAGGGGGTAATGAGAGTCAGAGAACACGACATTACTCTTGTCTCCCAACATCCTGTTCTGATCTCTTTATGGGCACATATAAGTAGTTATGCTCTGCCATGTTGATATTAGCTGTAGCCAAATGAGTTTGGGACAGTAGAGTGTGGGTGGAAGAGTTGTGGGTTACTCACTAATAGGAATATTTAAGTACTGGCGCTTGACTCACCACACAGTCTCTACTGCACTGGTCACAAAAGCCCGTATGACTGTGGCAGTAGTGCTGAACCATCACATGGAGAGCAGCTATGCTGGAGGTTGCTAGACCTGTATCAGACTTGGCTCGAACAAGTCTTGCTTCAAGTCCCTGAAAGTTAAAACTAGTTTGCTATGACATCATCACCTGGCCTATCCTAAATAACGCAGAGTACTAAAGAAACCCCTCAAGTTCACAAAACTTGTAAGTGGTTCAGGCAGAATTGGACTAGGCTCTGTGTCACCCAAAGTCCATATTCAATGGCTTATCTATGAAGGGTCAGGCAAAAATTTAGAGCAGACCTAAGATACTGGTTGTGTTCATCAGCTGCACTTCACCTTGAACAGGGTAATGATAGCAGCATCTCTGAGGTTATTTGTTCTTTCTCTGATCTCCACACGCTGGGAATAAATAAGCAAGACTGTTAACCTTACCATGTATGGTAAGAAAGTTTGAGACATTGTGGAAGAGTAAAGAAAAGCCACGTTGAATGTGGAAAGCCAGAAAAGGAGTTGGTGGATAATTCTGAAAAAAGGGCAGCATCGAAATTAAATCACAGGAGTAAGAAACACTTTTACCCTTCAAGAAACTACAGTGATAAATCCCACAGAGGTACTTCTGGAAAGCTAATTGGAGGCTCATTGGTAAGCAATGGTGGTAAAACTAAAAAGCCAAGCAACCAGACTAAAGGTCCTCTGAACAGAAATTGCTGAATACCCTGACAGAGCAAGCAGTTAAAAAGGGTGAACCCAGCAGAATGCAAAGCAGCCTGAGTGTTCAGAATATGGCTATTAAAATAGTATAAAAATCTCCATCAAATGAAAAAACAGTGCCAGGATCTCTAGAAGTCTGTGGAAACAGTCCTACAATACCGGCTCCTGCCTGCCAGAGTATCTTTTTCAAAACCTGGGGAAGAAGCCATGTGGTTAGTTAGCTTCTGTCAATTTCCTTATTGATGGCAGAAAATAGATTAAACTTAAATATAGCTCTCAAATTATTAAAGAAATTAGAAACAGCATCTTTTCAGTGTCGCTAATCCTCTAGAACAGACTGATCACACTAGTCAGAACATTAGTAAAAAGGCAAAGGTATTACTTAGGTCAGGAGACAAAGAAGGGAGTGTCTCCAACTGCCTCCCTTCCCTCTCTCTCAGCTCTGATCCCAGGACAGGATATTATCTCTGTCCTTAGGGAAGGATGTGATGGGTGATGAATGAGGTGTTAATGGCTCCCTTCAAGAAAGTTCAGATGCCTGTGGGGGCTTTGCCAAGGCTCTAGTCCAGAACCAAAAGAGCAGGATTGGGTCTCAGTCTATCTTCTAAACAGAAGGCACCAACTGCAGTAGCTGAGACCACAGCCAGGTTCCAGCATCTTCTAGTGCTCCTGGCAAGCTCCATTAATGGAAAACAAGCCTCCTTCTCCCAAGGTCATCTCCACCATAGCTCTCCTAGCAGAAGGGAGACATCACCAGCGCTGGCTCTTTGCTTTATCTGAGATGATGTTATATTCAAGAATTAAAACACTTGCATGGCCAAGTTTACTGAGCATTAAAAATGACTCTGTAGTTTCCTGGCACCCTAAAGGAACACATACTAACACAAAGGCTAATCTTAATAAGCTCAAAAAAAAAGTGCACTCCACCTTTTCTCAATGGGAGGCTTCAGATATAGTATAAGAAATCCTTGGCAATAGACACAGTCTCACTATCTTGATGAAATCTCCTATTGGTCTTGCAGGTAAAATATTTTTGCTTCCTCATAAACTCTTCACACAGATGTAAGGAGGTTCCTGTCTAAAGATCCCCCATGTGCTGACCATGTTTCCAGAGAAACCAGAACATGTCACTAACTGATGGTTTGGGAATGTTATAAATTCCCCAGTAAAAAAAATCACCCATGATCCCAGATTATAGGGAGAAGGACAGAGAAGGATAGAAACCTAAGCAGGGAGTAAGAAGAGGTAAATGGGAAATAACAGAGGGACTTAGGTACATAAGTGATGTAGAGGAGAGGTATAGCTGTATGTATGTGCACATATGTGTATATACATGCATAAACATATATATGTATATGTATATGTATATGTATCTTTATATGTATAAGCACAAAACCAACAACACTGGAAACTTGAGATCTAAACTACAACCATACTTAAATGTACCTGCCAAGGAGGCAAGCTAGGGATAGGAGAGAACCTAGGACACTTGTAGAGGAAAATTGACACTAGTTTTGGGATTGGTGCTGGAACATTGTGTCTCTAAAACTCAACTATGAAGAACTGTAAATCACAGTGTTTTAGTAAAATTTTTTTAATGTGAATCTGTCTCAGTCAGAGTTTTTTAGCTTTCCAATCAGTCATCAGCACTGTCTACTTACTAAAGAAATATTTCCATTCTGTTCTTGTGCTGGCAGGAAGTTATATATCCACCCAAAGTTTATGCAGCATTATTTACAGCAGCAACTATGTGGGAGCAACCAGAGAACTTGCTGATAGATGACTGGATAAAGACAAAGTGGTACATTTAAAGAGCTATAAACAAATGATGAAATTTTGCCACCCCCAATAAAATGGAAGGCAATAGAGGGAATTATGCAAAGCAAAATCAATCAGAACAGAAAAGACTGATTGACTGATTCCACCTATGTGCCCAATATAGGAATATAAGGTGGATGAATGAACAAAGTAAAAGAAGAAGAAAAACTAGTGAACATTGATAACAACTAAGCTTACTAAGAAGATGAGAGTGAGAGGGCTTGGGGCTGGGGATGCAGTGTAAGCATAATTATAGAGCAACAAAAGTGTTTCAAAAGAAATATGTAGAAAACACATTCATCCAAAAAACATGTTTCTGAACTGACTTATCCAGACTTTCTCTGAGTAGGAGATGGGCCCTCACTCTCCATTTCCCTGTTCCTCAGAAGGCCTGGCTGCACCCATGAACTGCCTCAGGCGCCAAGGTACTCTCATCTACTGGTCATGATCCAGAGATTTATATATAAATCCCGAAAGAGAAATAACTCAGTTATAATCTCTGGAATCCTGAGGCACGTGGCCACATTCATAACTATGCAACTTCTCAAACTCTGTTATGCTGATATACCAAATATCACAGCACATTTAATAAATATAAGTATAAGGCACCATAACAAATAAATATATATATATATTCACAATATCTATTTTGTAACAACATATCAGTAATTTCTTATACAAAGGGCTTAATGGCACAGTGGGTCCAGTGTGAAATTGAATAATCCTCATTAACTTTCTGCTAAGAATATATTTCTTAACCATATTTAGCAAACTAACTCTAACAAGCAATATCAAATAAATTAATTAGCATCTGCTTATGACAGGCTGAAACAGTGTTGCAAAGATTTTAAATAGTTTTATCAGTAGCTGTAATGGTGGCGAGTTTGGGATACGCTAATTCATGTTAATTGGAAGAAATTAACATGAACATCTTTGTTAAAAAATCCAGTAGAAGCCCACTACATTTAATAAGTTCAATAAGTGAAAACAATAACATAAATGGTCCACTCAGCACATAACAACCCAGTAAAAATGTCATGACTTTAGCAATATCATTCCAATACATTCCAATACATATGTTGTAATAAGCAATATAATTAGTACCTGTTAAGGCAACAGGCATGGAGGTGAGGGGTGTTTGGAGAAAGGGTAGTGGTATGGGCACATTATGGTGGGACTGGTGTTGATTGTTGAATACTTTAGACAACTGTACCATGAACAACTTTGTAAATCATGGTGTCTAAATAAATAAAAAATTGGTAATGCAAATTGGAGACGACCGCTGGACCAGAGCCGTTGCTGACTCGATCCCACGGGATATCAAAAGGTCACATGGCCGCCCACCTACAAGATGGTCAGACTTCCTTGTCAAGACCCTGAACAAACGGTTCGAGGCTCTTCGCATTCCTGAAACAACCAGATGCCATTGGGCTACAATGGCACGTGGATAGGGTCAAATGGAAATATTACTGGCGCCCGCTCGAGCAAATCGATGAATAACAGGATGTCAAGTCAAGTCAAATAAAGTTAAAAAAAAACATGTTTCCAACACTTGCTATGTGTCAGCCTGGTGTTAAATAGTAGGACTCAGGCACAAATTATACTTTTTTCCAAAAATGTGATCTGAACTTGGGATTCAACAGAATCTGGTAGGAATTTGACTCTACTCTTTACAAGGTTGTTTTTTTTTAATTGTTTGTTTATTTGCTTTACTTTTTGTTAGGAACATAATCTCCCTCAGCTTTTGTTCTCCCCACTGCAAATGTTGATAATAGAGTATCTATCTTACAAAGGCCATGTAAATACTGAAAACTAAATAGCTTGTTAGAACAGTGTTTGGCCCCAAGAGGTCATCAGAGCATGCTAATTCCTACTGTTTGATCATCCTCTGATGTGAAGCTGAGGACGAAAGAAATGAAGTCAAATGCTGTTAGGAAGCAGAGTTAGAAGTGAAATTAGGTTCCTCAAGCCAAGGCATATGCCAGTTTTTATGTTTTTTATTATTTTTTATTATTAACATGTATTTTTTGTGTATTTTCAACCATAATAACCAAAATAAGCACGTATTTTTCAACCATAATATTTGATATTTATAGGTAAACTCTCCCCAGTTTTTATGTTTTTGAAAGCCTTGCTTTTCCATCTTTCCATTTTGCCAGCCATAATTCCTATTTTATCTGGAAGCCTTCTTCATAGTAAACTTGCAGGAGGTAGCTGTTTCAGAAATCAGGGTCATGAGCTTTGAGGTTCCTGTCCTCTTAGAAAACAAGACAGACTGAAGGTGCCTGTCATGTAAGAGAAAAAAAGTACCCTCAACTACCTTCCCTGGTGTCACTGGTCAAGAGTGGCTCACTTGACCATCAATGTGCAATAATTCACAATTATTTGAGTGGAGACAAAAAATGTCTTTAGAGGATGAACAAGCTAGTATGGAGGTGAAGTTACTTGCCTGGCATACAAAGATCCTGGTTTGATCCCAGAAGCAGTCTCTAAGACTTCTGAGAATGTCTAAAAAACTTGAAAAAAAAAATTCAAGAGGTTTGAATGTCCTTGTAGTGTCTTGGCCCTTGGAGTTTTCAGCACATTTCTTTTCTTTACTACATTCTCACTTACTTCAATTTATTCTTAAAACTTTTCTAATTGGAGACTGAAATCTGATTACTTGGATGGTTCAAGCTGTGATGGATTATTAGTTCTAATATAGACATATGGCAAAATGGAGTCTAGAAAGCTCCCAAGAATGCGGGAGGGGACTGGAACCAGAGCACAGGTAGGGGGGAGGACTGGCACAGGGTCCAGGAGGGACCATCTTTTCTATTTTATCAAGGGCAAGGAGGAGCAGAAAGGAGTCTCTCTCTTCTCTTGGTAGTGGGAGTGGAATCACCTACTTTACATGTTAGGCAAGTTCCATTTCACACACACAAGACCTTTGATGTGTAGGTTTCTGCCAAGCTCTGCCAGAAATAACTAGTGGACAGGGTGCTCCTGACCAGACTGCCAACATTTCTACTAGGATATTCCTCTCCAGGCTGGACCTCATAGAACATTATCTAAGAAACACATCTTGGTTTTTCCCTTTGGGCAAAACCTTCTGACCACCGTGCTCCCACCTCGTGGCAAACTCTGCCTATGCTTTGCAACACAGTAAGATAAACTAGGGAAGAGAAGAAGGTGGCACCTGTAGATCAAAGTTCTGTTATGGAAAGTTTTCTACCCCAAGATATTCATTGATTACGAAGGGAAACAGTAACTTTATAGGAGGAAAAGTAGAGGCCATGCCCAGTGGGACCGAGGGAGAGGTCCCTCAATGTTATTCAGGTCTGAACTGGGGGGGGGGGAGGGGGGGCTGCAAGTGGACCTCTCTTTGACCACTGTAATCCTCTCAGCTGCTGTTTTGGTTTCTAAATAAACCCAGTAGAACCATGGAGAGTCAAACATGTTTCCATCTCTCCTTTGTTAAAGATTGGAATAGCTGCTTGACATGATTTGAGGCTAAAACCATTGGGAAGTTTGCCTGATGAGATACTTGGTTCGAGGAACCATTCCTGATGGCCGCCCTAGGAGAGGCTACCCATGATTACCCCATCTACACTTTAGGGGGGACCTTATGGTTATATTAGTCAGTTTTAAAGAACCATGAAATCTGTGTCCAGAGGAAAATCTCAGCACGCTTTTTAAACATGTTTTACTAATCCCCACTACTCTTAAACACAAGCCTTCTCCCTATGCATGGTCTCAGGATCACAGCTTTAGGACCAGGGGACTGAGAAGAGATGGAAGCCTCAGAAGGATACCCCCGCCCCTCCACCCCAAGCATGCAGACTCTGTCATTACTCTCTATGCTCTGCTCCTGCCATCTTCCTTGGCCAAGTCATCTAAACAAACCAGGTTTTGCTGTGTGGGGACTTTTTTTTCCTTCTTCCTTTAAATAAGTGTTTTTCCAAGCATGGAATTCAGAGGAGAGGTCACTTTTTCTGCCTGGGAATCTGTCTGTTTTCTTTTTATGGTCATTTCTATATCCAGAAGGCCCCAGGTCCAATAGGCCATGAGATATTCTAGTCAAGGGCCTGAGCAAGCGTCCCCATGCTCACTGGCACCTCAGATCTCATGTAGAGTCCCCTCCTGCCCATCCCTTCAGCCCCGATTTTACTACTCAACTGGGAAAAGCACACTCCTTCAGTTTCTTCTTTGGGTTCTTATCTGAGAAGTTCCAAGACTGGACTGGTCTGGTTTTCATCCATCTAACTGCAGAGGTTAGAGTGAGATGGACAGAAGTTTGGACATAGCAGTCTGGGAAAACTTCTTCCATAAACCTGACTTGATGCATCTGTCCTGCTGGCAGCCCAAGGCTCACCAGGCGTCCAGCTGGCTCTTTGCCTCTTCTAGAGAGAGGCTCAATCCAATAGGGAGCTCCCTAAAACTCTTCACTCTGGCGGAAACAAGTGTCCTGCCCAAGGCAGCCCTTGGCTGAGCCAATCATGGCCCAGAGCTGTCTTCCCTACCCATCAGAAGCACCAGGGAGATAAAGACAGAGAAGACTGGAGGACAGGGCTGTCAGCCCTTACTGCCATCAGACCAACAGGCTATGAAAACCCCAAAAGCAAAGTCCAGATCTACTAGATAGAACCAACAGAACATGAAGCTGCATTCTCTGGAGACAATGAGTTTATTATATATGAATTTTAGTCAACTGTCTCAGTTGCAGCTTTATTTCCACTTCAAAGCAAAAGGTTTCCTTCTGCTCCTCCTTGTGAAGTGGAAATAAACCACAAATAACCACTGTGGTTTAAAAAAAAGATTTGTGGGGTGACACTCTCAAGCATTGCTCAGGGGAATAGGAGTCATTTCCAGTGATACTTTGTCAACTGAGTCTGATGGTTCGGTGCTCAGGCTGGAAGATGGATGTGGCGTTGTTTTCCACATTCATGGTGGGGACCACCAGGACCAGACCCAGACAGACTCAGGGCTGGGGCAAGCGGAGGTGGGGATCCAACTCAGGTCCTTTTGTATGCCTTGTATGTAATCCCGATTACTTAGACCCACAGCAGTTGACACCAACACAGCTATTTCTGTCAATTAAACCACATTCAAATGTGAATCTCTGATGGTACATGCCTTAAAGAAAGCCCACTCCTCCCAATGCTCACTGTTGAAAACTCCCATCTGCTTGAAAGTAGAGGAACTCCATTTTCTGATATCTCTGTAAATGGCTTCCAGGGCACTGGCCACAGAAGGGAAGGGACTAGTCTAGCCCAGCTCAGGGAAGGATCCAGGTGTTATTTCAGGTGGCATCAAGGATCTTTGCATGGGCCTTGGGCTATGTTGTTAGACTGAGGTAAGGTCTCAGTGAAGATCTGTCCAGGATAAACCTGAGGCCCTTCTACTATCGAGCCATGGGTGTTCTCTGGAGATTGGTCAATGTCTGTCACATGGTTGGTCTTAACTGCTCGCTCCTGAGGCTCATTCCAGCCACGACCTGAGGAACAGGTAGCACTGGAAGGTGGCTGGCCCCAAAGATTCTCCCCCATTCTTTCATGCTTCATGTGGTCCCTGAGGCCACAACTCTGGCTGCCATGGACTTGTAGGTGGAGGAGATAATTCAAGGCAGTTGGTGGCATTTTCTTTCTGAGTATTCTTTATATTTTAATGGAATTCTGTGGTCCAGACTTGGTTTGGGACTCTGCACTCTCAGAGTCAGCTAAAGTACAAAGGGGAAAAAAAGAGAAAGTAGTGGGAAAAATTAGATTCTTGATTTGTGTCCAGATGGTACTGGACGAAAATAGACTCAGAGATTCTCACTGCAAACTTGCCTCTGGTATGAAGCTCCCCCAAGGCCCCCCTTCATTTAAGGTCTTCTTGGTAGAAAAGGGAATGAGAATGGGAAAACTACTGGGAACAGTGGTTTTGCTTTTTCCCAGCCCTATATGAAAAGGCCTACCCAGGTTCCAGTAGGCAGCTTTCATGGAACACCAGGTCACACCCAGAGGGGCCTGAGACGTGTGATTTGAACCAACTTGAAGGAGCCCTGGGGAGACCCTGATCTGAACTGAAGCAGTATGGCTTGAGAGTCCTACAGATCAGAAGTGCGGAGTGTGCAGTGTGTAGCATCTGGTTGGCCCTCAAGCATACACAGTACCAACCACTCCAGTCTCTCCAGCTCCATTTTTAAGGCTTTTGTGTTTTGGGCTCAATTCCAAGTGGGAGGCAGCACCATACCAATAAGCAATTCCAAGCAAGGTATCAGAGAATTCAACTCAGTTTGGACTCTGCCTGAGACTGCAGCTTCCCTGGGTAGAGAGCTGCAATCTTGGAAGGGAATTAATTTATAATATGACTTTCTTAACTTGGGAGTTTTGTCCTAGTGCCTATTTTGCCTTGGAGAAGTAGAGTGCCAATGAGACCAGTATCAGGGTCTGGGTGCCAACCCAGAAGGAAGGAAGGGGAACCAATGTGATCTCAGCAACAGGAGCAGGCAGATGCTGAAAGCCAGAGCCACAGACAGGGCAGTGGAGCATCAACGGGAAGGCAGAGTGGCAAAAGTGAGAGTCTAATTCAAGCAATAACAGTCACCAGACCCAAAGCAGACAGGCAGAAGAAGGCGAATTTGCAAATTGTTCAGACACTGGGATTTAGCTGCAGGAAACTCTATACTTTCCTGTGGCCCATCTGAGATTAGGCCACAATGTGGTCTTCTGGAGTTTGAGGGCTTAAAACAGAGTTTTCCAAAGTAGGAGATGCCACCAGTGGGTGCTCCCAGAAGAAGGTACATTTTCAACGGGTTCGAACTTTGGAATCTCTGGTATACTTCAACCTAAGCCTCTTAGTTTTCATGTTAGGTTTTTCAACTTCAGCTCAGCATAGAGAAAATAAATCATATTTTATGGGTAATCCATTGATCTGTTGAAAACATATACCATTTCTCAGATCCTGTGTTCTGTAATCGATTGAAAGGGCACTCATGACTCTCATGTGGGTCTTGGAGTCTACCCTGTGATGTAGTAAAGAAATGACTTGATGTTTGGAGACTTTGAATTCCATGACCAAGGACTATTTTTTTGGACCACTGTATCCTAAACTCTTAGTTGTTAACTGGCACAGAATAAATACTTGTTCAATGAAAAGATGGATCAATAGTAGACAAACTTGAAGGAAATTTTCAGTTCTAATTTTCATTCTGTGTTCCATTCCAGTTATTTCTGTGTGACTTTGTCCAGATATATAAACTTTATTTTTCTTATTTATGAAATGACAAAAATGATCATCATTTCTGCTACCACAATGGTGGGGTTTGGCAGGCAGCAAAGGGAAGCTAGTGGGGAGAGACACAGATTAGCTCAGTCTCCTTATAACTGAGACTAGAACCAGAATTGAAACTAGTATCCAAAGACTCCCAGTCCACTATTCGTCACCCTATGTTATGATGGATGGAGGGAGGAAACTACTGCTTCTCTGTCAAGTTCTGCTTTAGGAACTTTAAGGTCCTCAAAAATAGCTCTCATGGGTAAATACTATTAATACTCCAAATCTGCAGATGAAGAAACTAAGACTCAGAAAAATCAAGTGACTTATTGAAGTTTCCATAGTAAAGTTAGGACTAGAATGTAGTTCTATCTGATTTCAAGTCCAATATTTTTTTTCACCACCTGCCATAATTTCCATTTAGCTCACATCAAGTCCACAGTTGGAGGCTTCCCAGGTTTCCTACTCACTGTGGAAATAAGACTGGTCTGGATTGCCAGAGACCACAGAACTAAAAGTTGCCACCTGAGCCATTGCCACTGTTTTAACCATTGACCAATATAGACAAACAACCGTGCAAAGTTGGAATATCCGGGCCAAAACCATGACTATTCACTGCCACATTCTTGCTCATCAAACTTTGCTCTGGTTGCCCAGATTTTTATTCCAGACAGTCTGAAAAACAGAAGAATAATTGAAATCTTTATGAAATGATTTCTATGGAATCATTTAGGATCCAAAATAAATGTAAACTATATGAATTTTAATTGTGGGGAAGTGACTGTGCAGGAAAGCACAGAGGAAAATGAAAACAGAGCTTAGTCTAAACCTTTTCATAGCCTTTCTATTAGTCATTGGTTGAGTTACCTTTTAGCCAGGAATCATGTGCAGAGAGCAACATTGGATCCAGAATTTGATTCAGTGTGTTCCATTATGACCACAACTCTACTCAGGTGATGGGAAAGAAAAGCAGGATAGAAAGAGAGAGGAATCACTTCAATCCTGGAGCAAAAAAAAAATTCTTTGTTGTTGTTGTTTATCTCGGGGCTATACCCAGTGTTGCTCAGGACTAACTCCTGGATCTTTGTTCAGAGTCACTCCTGATGGTGCTCAGGGAACCATATGCAGTACCAGGGATCAGACCTGGGTCAGTCGTGTGCAAAACAAATGTGTTATCCTCAGTGCTATATCTCCAGCCCCACAAATATAAACTCTTAAGGTAAGATATGACTTTAAGTCTCTCTCCAAAGTGTAATTCTCTGGTCTAAATGCTCAATTATAACTTGACAAAAATAGTTTAATGTAAATGTTAACTCATAGGTTATATATAATGTGAAACCTAGAGGAATTTTGCTATGGAAAAAATGTTTGTATCCCTTCAAAATACATAAAAATGAGACAATGCTTAGTCATGCTGGTATGGGGGTTCTTGGAACAAGTTGGATTTAGGTGGGGTGATGTGGATGAGGTTCATATGATAAGACCAGTGTCCCTTTTCAAAAAACTCAAAGTAACACTTTTATAAAGCTACATGGTTTCAGACATATGGTTCTATAAGTTTGTGTCTGTGTATCTGTATTCTACTCTACATTCCAGTAGAATCTAGTTTCTGCCCATCGCCAATCGACCTGTACCTGACTTCCTCCTTCCTATCGCTCTGCTAACACATTTGTTGTCATAGTCTAAAAGTTAATTTCATTTTGTTTTATTTGTACAATTGTTTTGTTTCTTTATCTACCACATATGAGTGAAATCACTTAGTGCATGTGTCTGTCTGATTTATTTCACTGAGCATAATAACCTCAGGTCCATTCTTGTGGTTGCACATGGTAGAGTCTTATCTTTTTAAACATTCTCTTACATGAGACACCAGAGTACTCTCTCTCTCTCTCTTTTTCTGTGTGTGTGTTTGTATGTGTGTGAGTCTCTGCCTCTGACTCTCTCTCTGTGTCTTTCTCACCTCTTTCCCACCTCACTGCCCACTGCCACATGAGGAGATTGCAAGAAAGCAACTAACTATATTTAAGTAAGGAAAAATGCTCTCAGCATACTGACAATTTCACTTGGGAATTTTAGCCTCAAAACATGTGATACATTATAACCTCTAAATGTATGTATCTCAATCCACAGTGTGTAAGAGAAGGAAGAGAGAAAGAGAGAGAGGAAGAGAAAGAGAAAAGAGATAAAGAACTTGCCATAGGGCAGGCTAGGGGAGAGGGGAGGGAATCGGGGACATCAGTGGTGGGAAATGGGCACTGGTGGAGGGATGGGTGCTGAAACAGTGTATGACCGAAACCTGGATATGAACATCTTTGTAATTGTATCTCTCATGGTGGTATGATAAAAATATTTTAAAAAATTTTTTTTAAATGTGATAAATAAATCCTGCTGTTTAAGTCACTCAGTGTATGGTATTTGTCATTCCAGATCAAATTGCCTCAGTTACAGAGTGGCTTCAGGCATAGCTAGCTCCAGGTGTCCAGGGCTGTCATTAGTCTTATTTCTCTGTTTCGGCATCTCATCTCTCTTTCAAGTGTCTGTTGTCAGGAAAGCATAGGTTCCAGTAAAACAACATTGCTCCACTTAGATGGCCCCAAAATCATTTTGGAAGGATAGGGTATATAAAGGTACCTTCTTTTTGGTCCAGAGTTTCTACCAAAATCTCATCATATCTCATTGGTTCTGATGAAATTACATGCCCATGTCTGAATCAAACTGCGGTGAGAGAATGTGGCACAATGATTGCCTCAGACAAGGCCACACAACTTACCCGAATTCTGAGGTCACAGTTGCACTCACAGAGTTGAGAGGCATAGAGAGTAGACATGCTGAGGACATAAAGACCACACAATGAACACATGGGGGAGCAGAGACTGGGTTAAATCTCAAAGACAACCTCTAGGACAAGAGAAGAGCTATACAAGGGGAAGATAAACAACAGCATTAAAGGTTATTGCTTTCCTCTGTCTCATCTTATACACCAAGTTCATTTCTAAGTCATGAAATTCTAATTCCAGGGCCGGAGCAATAGTCCAGCAGGTAGGGCATTTGTCTTACATGTGGCCAACCTGGGTTAGATTCCCAACATCCCATATGTTCCCCAGCACTGCCAGGAAAATTCTGAGTGCAGAGCCAGGAGTAACCCCTGAGCATTCCCAGGTATGCAATGCATACCAAATGCAGGTGCCTTCCCAATGGAAAACCAGCAGGACAGTTCTACTGTTCAAGAAGGGAGACATTCACGACATCGGCAACTATCGCCCCATCTGCCTGTT
This sequence comes from Cryptotis parvus, assembly GCA_021461705.1. Lineage (NCBI taxonomy): Eukaryota > Metazoa > Chordata > Mammalia > Eulipotyphla > Soricidae > Cryptotis > Cryptotis parvus. Next base: position 34,575 of record JAJIBD010031643.1, on the reverse strand, counting down.
GTCCGTCATCTACAAGCTGTTTACACGAATCATCCTGTACAGGATTAGCAGAACACTAGATGAAGGACAACCATGCGAGGAAGCAGGCTTCTGGAAAGGATTCAGCACAATCGACCATATCCACACAGTAACCAAGCTCATTGAGGTTTGTAGGGAGTACAAGATGCCGCTCTGTCTCATGTTCATTGATTTACAGAAAGCCTTTGATTCTGTGGAGACTGAAGCAGTCATCGAAGCCCTAGCCAAACAGGGTGTTCAAACCCAATACATCAAGATCCTTTGTGAGCTGTATTACGGATTCACCACCAGGATCTCACCATTCTACAAAGAAGTGATCATTATTGTGAAAAGAGGGGTTCAACAGGGTGATACCATTTCACCAAAACTCTTCAGTGCCACCCTCGAGAACATCATGCAACAATTAGAATGGGAAGGAATGGGAGTGACGATAGATGTTCGGCAACTACACCACCTCCGCTTCGCTGATGACATCGTTCTAATAACACCAAACATTAGCCAAGAGGCACAAATGCTGGCTGACTTCGACCGAGAATGTGGAAAGTTAGGTCTACAGCTGAATCTAAAGAAAACAATGTTCATGAAGAATGAACTAGTTCCTGAGGCCCCATTCACTCTCAATGGAACAAACATCTCTGAATGCAGCAGTTATGTGTACCTAGGTCGAGAAATCAACATGATGAACGACCTAAAACCTGAGCTGCGCAGGAGGAAGAGAGTGGCATGGAATGCCTTCAAAGGCATCGAAGAAATAGCTAAAAGAACAAAGAACCTCCGGCTCTGGGCACATCTCTTTGACTCCACTGTTCTCCCTGCATTAACATACGCCTCAGAGTCCTGGGCCCTACGAAAGCAGTATGAGAATGCTATTCAGGTCTCCCAGATAGGAATCGAAAGAGCTATGCTTGGAATATCATGCCTCACTCAAGTGAGAGAGGGGAATCCGGAGTTCTGACCTCCATTGCTATTCCAGAATCAGGGACGCTATCTCGTTTGCCAAGGCATCGAAAATCAGATGGGCTGGACATGTAATGCAATTTGGAGACAACCGCTGGACTAGAGCCATTACCGACTGGATCCCACGGGATGTCAAAAGATCACGTGGCCGCCCACCTACAAGATGGTCAGACTTCCTTGTAAAGACGCTGAAGGAACGGTTTGAGGCTCTTCATATTCTTGAATCAACCAGATGCCATTGGGCTACATTGGCACGTGATAGGGTCCAATGGAAATGTTACTGGCGCCCGCTCGAGCAAATCGATGAATAACGGGATTCAAGTGATCAAGTGATCAAGTGGCCAACCTGGGTTAGATCCCCAGCATCCCATATGTTCCCCAGCACTGCCAGCAATAATTCCTGAGTGCAAAGCCAGGAGTAACCCCTGAGCATTCCCAGGTATGACCCCCCAAAAAAAAAGCAAAAAAAAAAAATTCTAATTCCAAATAAGTTAATGGGTGGAGTCTGGTAAGATGAAAAGTCAGGCCTTGAAGCTCTGAGTCTGGGAGACTGTAAAAGAGTCAGTTTAGTATAGAAAAATGCCTTGCAATGAAATAATTAAAGGTATTTCTTGCTTCTTCTATGTATTAACTCCTGAAACAACGCGGATAAACGATTGATTTTTTTTCCAAAGCAGTGGATTGTACTTTCAAATTAGAGGCACTTAAAAGGATATTGCAAAGTGTATCTCTAATTATGAGAGAATCCCTTATTTGGAGTTGAAGTCTAGGGACATTCTGTAAAAGTGAGGCTTTCTTTGCATCCTTAAAGCATGCATGTATGCCCCCCCATGTATACACACACACACACACACACACAAACAGGGACACACACACATGCACGCATACACATGCACATCCACAAATCCAGAGTGTACATGGAATTAAGCGTGAAATCTCTTTTTCTGCAGTAATCTTTTCTCATCTGAAGCCTTCCTTATAAAGAGAAATCTCTACACTCACTTCCTCAAACTATGTTCCTCTGCAGACAACAAATCCCATAAACAAATGGCCTTTCGGCAACTTGATAGCAGAAAGTCTCTTGGAACCTATCTTCTTTGAGTCAACAAAGAGCCATCCTGTATCTGTGCCATCCAATTCTACTGGATAAGTTTGGGCCTTAGAGTACCTTGCTGGTACTTATGGCAACCCAGGGAATCCTCCCTACCCGCTCCCACCCCAGGTGAGAGGCCTTGACAGTAGATGCCACATTAGGTTTGTATTGTGTGTGTTTTTCTGGTTTGGAACGTTTATTAAATCATGGGTATATAATGCATGGTCAGTGCTTGAAATAATGTTGTGTTTCTTAGGAATTTTCTCCTGCATAGGCCGAGAAAGTTGAGGCTTTCTTCAGCCTGAGAAATGACTGTCTTCTATGAAGGCTCTGTCTTACAGCAGAAAAACTCAGACTAGCAAAAACTCAGACTAGTCATGGCAATCATCTGAAAATACTGCAGCCACAGCAAGGAGACTGTATTTTGGCCCTTGTGTAAAAGTGTCAAGGGATCGGGTAAAGATTGCAAAGATTTAGAAGTGGTGATTTGTCAAGTTCCACCACCTCCCTGCCAACTTCTCAGGAAAGAGGCAGAGAGTGTCTTTCTGGAAGAGGTAAGTCATTCTCTCACACGTGGTCTCATGGTCTCAGGCACAGGGGCCTCAATGTCAAGAACAGTCTTCCCCAAATGGTTTCCTCATGCCAGACACAGGCCCGAGGGTCTCACCTCACACTGCCTCAGAGTCAAAGGGAACTTCTGGGAAACACCAGCTTTGCTCCATTGGCAGCAACAGCAGGTCCACAAATAACTTTTTAAAAGTCTCATTGATGAGGGGCAAAATGTCAGTCAATACTTTGAACAAAAAATTGTTTTGTGTAGGGAGGGAGTTCCTTGGGCTGGAGCACATGTCTGACTCACACAAGACCCCAGGTTTGGTCATTAGCACTGCAGGTTCTCCTGGGCTCATCCAGGTCAATCCCTGCCCTGCTAGGAGAAAGGCCCCTAAAATAGAAATAAATAGTGTAAATGACTATATTCAAGGTACAGTCAAAACACCCGTTGAGCAATCATGCAGCTTGTCCTCACAGTTTTCAGGGTGGAACTGAAGGAAAGCACTAGAGTCTTCATTTTTTGAGAGAGTGCCCATCTGGCAGTGCTCAGGGCTTGCACCTGACTCTGTGCTCAAGGATCAATCCCATAGAGCTCAGGGTGCTGTATGGGGTATGGCCGATCAAACACAGGTTTTGCACATGCGAGGCAAGTGCCCTACCCGCTGTACTATCTACTGGCCCAAATACCAGATTCTCGCGTCTTCATCTTCACATTTGGAGCAGAAAACAGGAAAGCAGTTCCCTGTGTATGTGGAGCAGAATCACAGTGGCAGACATGGTCAGGTTCAGGGCTCTGGAGTACAGCACCCGATAGTCCCCAGCACGCCTGCCCCCAGCTCCTTCCTCCACAAAGACTCCAGATGTGATAGATTTAAAAACACACGTGGCCCTCCACGGCCGCTCTGCCAGGAATTTGCTCTCCATATCTACACTTGGCTTTGTAATCCTAAGCCAGTTCCACCACAGAAAGCCCCGGTTCATCCTTGATGGGACAGATCAGGAAATTGCTGATTTGACTCTGTGTTCCCTCAGGCAGCTGCCCCACCTGGGACTCTGGCTCTTTGCTGAACCTGAAAGCACTACAATGTCTCAGGAATCCAGATGCTCCTTATTAAGACATTTGGAGTTTGTGCTGTAAAATTAATTTGCCCAATTATGAGGAGAAGATTTCATGTCGGATTTCAGAATAAAATCTTTCTGAAATCCAACATGCCATTTCGTCGGTAAAGAAGCGAACAGCACCAGGCCCAGACAAAGTCAGCCCTGAACACCTGAAGAATCTGCTGTCAGTTCTTATCAATACACTGGCTCAACTCATCACATGCTACCTGTCTGAAAGCAAGGTGCCCTCCCAATGGAAAACCAGCAGGACAGTTCTACTGTTCAAGAAGGGAGACATTCACGACATCGGCAACTATCGCCCCATCTGCCTGTTGTCCTCACTCGAGTCATCCTGAACAGGATTGGCAGAATATTAGATGAAGGACAACCATGCGAGCAATCTGGCTTCCGAAAGGATTCAGCACAATCGACCATATCCACATGGTAACCAAGCTCATTGAGGTTTGTAGGGAGTTCAAGATGCCTCTCTGTCTCACGTTCATTGATTTAAAGAAAGCCTTTGACTCTGTTGAGACTGAAGTGGTCATCGAAGCCCTAGCCAAACAGGGTGTTCAAACCCAATACATCAAAATCCTTCGTGAGCTCTATTACAGATTTACCACCAGGATCTCACCATTCTACAGGGAAGTGATCATTGATGTCAAAAGAGGGATTCAACAGGGAGACCATTTCTCTGAAACTCTTCAGCGTCACCTTCGAGAACAACATGTGACAATTAGAATGGGAAGGAATGGGAGTGAAGATAGATGGTCGAGCAACTACACCACCTCCACTTCGCTGATGACATCGTTCTAACAACACCAACCATTAGCCAAGCATCACAAATGCTGGCTGACTTCAACCGAGAATGTGGAAAGATAGGTCTACAGCTGAATCTAAAGAAAACTATGTCTGTGAAAAATGAACTAGGTCCAGAGGCCCCATTCACTCTCAATGGAACACACATCTCTGAATGCAGCAGTTATGTATACCTAGATCGAGAACTCAACATGATGAATGACCTAAAACCTGAGCTGTGCAGGAGGAAGAGAGCAGCATGGAATGCCTTCAAGAGCATTGAAGAAATAGCTAAAAAGGACAAAGAACCTCCAGCTCTAGGCACATCTCTTGGACTCCACCATTCTCCCTGCCTTAAAATATGCTTCAGAGACCTGGGCCCTACAAAAGCAGGATGAGAACGCTATTCAGGTCTCCCAAAGAAGAATCGAAAGAGCTATACTTGGAATATCATGCCTCACTCAAGTGAGAGAAGAAATCTAGAGTTCCGACCTCCATCGATGTTCCAGAGTCAGGGACACTGTCTCGTTTGCCAAGGCATCAAAAATCAGATGGGCTGGACATGTAATGCGGTTTGGAGATGACCACTGGACTAGAGCTGTTACCAACTGATCCCACAGGATGTCAAAGATCACGTGACCATCCACTTACAAGATGGTCAGACTTCTTCTTCAATACCCTGAATGAACACTTCGAACAAATTGAATAATGGGATTTCAAGTGATCAAGTGATGAGGAAAAGATGAGGCTCTGATGATGTACTTTTTAATTTCCCACACTTGGGATGAGGAGGGGCGCCAGCCCTCTCCACACCATCCTGCATAAGAACAGTTTGGCTTGGAATCAGTGGGGTTCAGATCCTGTTGCTTCACTCATCCCACAGTCTAGATCGAAATCCAGCTGTGATCCCTATCTGAGGCTTGCTGGGGGCCCTTGGAGCACCCCATGCTCTCCCTGGGGATGGATTCTGACTATGGTTAGGGTCCCATTAGCAACAAGGGCATGCCTGCTGGGCCAGTGGGAGCAGAATGCAGGGTTCAGGCCATAACAGGGCTACCAGCCATGTAGGAGCAGACTCAGATTTTATCTGCACACTGGGATCCATTGTTATACTTGGATTCAAAGTGCAGCCAGACAGGTCTGATCAAATGAGTCTATGCCACCCTTCACACATCACTACTATGAGAGGAACTTGGAGCAGGGCAAAGACAGGTGCTTCAGGGACCTGTAGCAGGTGCAGCCCAGCCTGGCTGGGGAGCTGAACCTGTCTGCATCCTTCCCATGCTGAGATCTGGGGGCCTTAAGGATTAGGAGGGGTCTGGAATAGAGAGAGGGCTGGCTTGCTCAGCTGGTGTACCTGAGTTCAAGCCATCCAGCACTCATGCTGTGCCTACTGTTACCGGACACTTCTCTGGGGACCAAGGGCAAAGAGGGACAAAGTTGCTGTCCCCTGGAGCTGACAGTCCTTGGCAGCCAGTCAGGTAACGCAAAGAACATGGAGTTCATTAGCATGCACAAATTCTCTTAGTGTGTATTTATATGCTCATCTTCTCCACAGCCCAGGAGGTAGGCATAGATGCCAAGTTACAGATCAGGAATCAGACACCAAGAGGTCAAGCAACCTCCCTGAGGTCACCAGCTAGAAAGTGGATGAATCCTGACTTTGAATTTAAGTAATACAGATCCCATGCTTTCCACAGCTATACTCTGCCTCTAAACAAGTCAATTAGAACTTATATTATTAGGCTATACTATCAGGAGGAAAAGATCCAAGTAAATGGAGTGGATGCAGTCAGATGCCTATGTGGGAAAAGAATGATTTATTTTTCTTTCCTGTTTTGTGGGTTTGTTTGGGGATCACACTCCACGGTGCTCAAAGCTTACACCTGGCTCTATTCTCAGGGGTCAACCAACCCTGGTGGGGCTTGGGACCATGTGGGATGTCAGTGATCAAACCCAGGTCAGCCATGTGCAAGGCAAGTGTCATATCCCCTGTACTACTGCTCTTGTCCTGGCTTCTATTTATAATCACTATGATGGTCAAGAAAATGGTTGATAGAAAGGGTGACCTTGAACAATGTCTTGGAGGAAGTGTGGAAGTTAACTCTGCAAACTTTTGGGGAAAAAATGTTCCAGAAGTAAATAGCAAGTGCAAAGGGCCTGACAGGGGTCAGAAACAGCCTGGAGTAGATGCAGTGGAAGGAAGAGGGGAGTAGAATGACATCAGACCAATGAGGTCAGATAGTTGGGAAGTCACACCACGGGGTCATGAAAGGCATGCTGGGGCACTAGAGATTTCTGAAGGAAGTGGGGAACTGCCAGAGCCATTATGTTGTGTTTTCAGAGTATTTACGGAGTTCCCACTTCTGAGCACATGATAAGATTACCCAGCGGTGTACAACCATGTAGCTTACTCAGTCAACAGAACAAAAGCTGGTAGGAGGTTACTTTCAGGCAGGAGCTTTGAATAAGAAATAAGCTTGGCTGGAACAAGCCAGTGAGATTTTGTGGTGTTTGTTACTGTGTCACAGTCTAGCCCAAATGGACTGACTGAACATATTCCTAGAGTAGGTTTTTGGGGCAGGGAATCCAGTATGATGATCAGAACAGACCGGGGCCATGCTGAAAGCAAAGAGAAACTGTCTAAGGGAATGTTGCTATAATCTAAGTGAGAGATGAGGAAGATGCCCTATTGGGTCACCATTGGAACTAGAGGTCATGAAAAGGGATCACGTTTCCGATGCATTAAATCGAAACACTAGTATTTAGGAATGAACTGGGCATTGTATAGGGGAGAAGTCAATGATAATCCCAAGGTTTGGGGGTGGCAATAATAGAGGGGTGAAGCCACTTGTAACTGTCCAAACCACTGCCTCCAAGCAACACATACACTTCAAGAAAAAGAATTTTTGTTTTTGTTTTTCATTCAGCAGGCAAAATGCCGGAAATTTCACCATTAAAGAGTCATTCTTCTTGGATAAGCATTGCCCTTTTCAGGCAGCTTATTTCAAAATGGAAATACCTATCATAGAAGTTGCTTAATGTGAATTGATTTATTTGAACTTGCAACTCAAAGACACCCTTGAAACCATTTAGTCCAAGATTCTTGTTTCCCTTGGAGAAACTCAGTACAGGGAACAAAATTATCTTGCCCAAGTCAAGCAGAAAAATTAGTCAAGATGAAGAGGCTGAAGAGATTGAACCATGGATAGGTTGAACCATGGGTAGGTTGTTTGTCTTGCACATGGCCAACCCAGCTTCTATCCCTAACATTGAATATGGCTTGCTAGAAGTGACCAATCACAGAGACAGGAGTAAACCCTGAACAAAACTGGGTGTGGCCCTGCCCGTCAAAAAGAAAATCAAATCAGTCAAGATGAAATACAAAGACAGACTTCACTGAGGCCAGAGAGATGGTTCAGTGAATAGAGCTTATATATTGTATGCAGAGAAACTGGACCACATGCATCACCTGCACCACGTGGCCTCCTGAGCATTACTGAGAGCAATCCCTGATCACCGAGCTAAGAGTAGACCCCGAGACTTTTGGGTATAGTTCAAAAGACACATGTGCATATGCACACACACACACACACACAAATAAAATAAAATATCAAGTAGAGGACTCCCAACTTCCAGGGAATTTCTTCCCTGCCTCTGGTCCAGTGTAGTCAATGCTGGCTGGTGGGGGTGCTTGTTGTGTTGTGCAGAAGAGAGCAAACCATATTCTTCATCTCATTATCTCACACGGAGCCCTTCTGAGAAGGACTCATTATCGTGCTATAAGGTTATAAATTCTCCCTTTGCTTCCATCAAAACATCAGAAAAAGATTGAAAGAAACAGGAAAGCAATTGTCTGCGTGTTTGACACCTCCCAAGCAGGGAGCTCCTTCAGTTGTTTTCTACCATGTGCTGTGTTGATGTTTTCTACCCTGTCAAGTGTGTTCATGGTGTGAAGCATTCTCGGAGTTTCTCCACATGTACTCACCCTGTTGAAAGACAGTATCAAGTGCCTTTTTTATACCTTAAGACATTGTATCCTAGCACACCAACTAGAAGCATTTGTATAAGCATTTTTATGTTGTGCCTTAAATTTGTGATGCAGCCTATGATTTTTATTAGGTTTTTATTATTAGTTGTCCCTTTTTAAAAAACTATTTGAAACCATAAACACTGATACTCCTCCCTGACCTTTGCAAGTCTTGGCCAATGATGGGTTTTCAGTCACTATCGTCTCAAACTTACTAGAGTCATCCTTTTTAGGTACTGGGTGATCAAAAATGTCCCCTGAGTGGCAGAGTGGTGAAAAGCAACAAGAAGGTTTGGCCCAAACCGCATCTTGCTGAAAGAAGAAAAAACACTGCAAAAGAGATTCACAGCCTTAGAGGTCAAATAGCAAGTCTCAGAGTTGAGGGACAAGTTCATAATGTTTACCAGGACCTAGTGTTGGAAAAATGTGTAGAATAAACTGAAATAGTGTTACATTTTCCTTCTGAAGTCTAAATGAATATCTGTATTACATAAAAGTGCTGAAAAGTGTATTGAAGGCTATAAAAATGTTAACTAAGACAGAGTGTTTCCAATGATCATGCTTTCATTGGAAAAGAAACGTCCCCATAAAAAAGGCATACTTTGTGCCTCATTCCTCTGTTGAGAGCTTAGCAAATACTGCTCTTGATGTCCTGGGAAACCTCCTTTTCTTACAGTGCAAACCAGCTTTGTCTTTCCCCACAGGGGTGAGACATTTGGAAAGATGGCTAAAGCCACATTTGGTTTAATGCGACATAGTGCATGGCTTCTGGACACCGACCCTAGTTCATAGATTATCCACATTCTAAGTCCCACTAACGACAATGCCATATGTGCCTTCCTGGGTTTTTTTACCCCTATTAATACCTTTCGTACCCCCTAACAGATTCCAGTTGTTTTTAAAAAGCACACATTCAGTCCCGATAACCAAGATTTCTCTATAACAAATGATCTCAAACAAGGGCCAGTTTCTTGGAGTGATTTGATTCAATTTAGATGAATGACTATTATTAAAGACCAGTCTTGTTAGGTACTAAAAGGCATTGCCCCCAAAAAAAATTTTAAAAAAAAAGGGGCCAGAGAGATAGCCCGGCGGGTAAGGCGTTTGCCTTGCACGGCCGGCCCATGCCGGCTTGGGCTCGATCCTCGGCATCCCATATGGTCCCCGAGCACCACCAGGAGTAATTCCTGAGTGCAGAGCCAGGAGAAACCCCTGAGCATCGCCGGGTGTGGTCCAAAAAAGCAAAAAAAAAAATTAAAAAAAAAATAAAGGCATTGCCCTATGCTGGGGCAGAGAGAAAAAAGAAAAAAAAAAAGCTGCCTGTCTAATATTAGTGGGAGTGAGGGATCAACATCTGAAATAATAAGATCCCTACACAACAATAGAATTGTGGGTATCTCTTGAACTTTGCTCTGATGGGATCTAGTATCAGATTCCAAGTGGACATGGTGGTCTCACACCATAAGAATATTAGGAGGTTTTATTCTTCTTTGTTATTTTGTCCTCTTTGTTTTTATTTCAGCAACTTCTTGGTTGAGGCCCAGATGACTCGTAATTAATTACTATGACAGGGTTAAGAGCATTTCAACAAGGGCTATGTTCCTGCGACCACTTAGACTGATTTAACAGGGCCTCCTGCTACCCCAGCCATGGGGGAGGATGATGGTATGATATGGCATTGACACTTTGGACACAGAATTGAATGCAGTTGCCCAGGAGGCGCAGCCCTGGGGAGCAGAATAACTCTTCATTCCTCTGACCCATGTATGTCTCCATCACTGCAGGCGTTTGTCCTCTCGGGCCTCTTGTGTGAGCATTTTTCCTCTCACCACAGAATGTTTTTCTTAAAAAAAAAATGAACTTGTTGCTCCAACTGACTTGGTAGCTGGCACAGGGTCCAGAACTTGAGGGAAATGGTGAAGCTGAAAGCGTGTTTCTGGACTCTGCGGTTTCAGAATAGCTGCTCTCTCCAAGCTGAGGTGGGCCCTCTGCCGAAGCGCCCAGAGGGAAACGCCAACCTCGCTTCTCTCTGAAGGGATGAAAATGTGTCGCAGTGCCCCAGGGACCACATTCCCATCCCTTCCCAGAACACTCAGGCTAAGCCGAGAAACAGCCCAAGGGTCTTAACTCTGCTCTGTCGTCAAATCACCCCACATTTCCACTGGTGTCCCTGATGATCCTTCTCTGATTTTCTGATACTCTGAGATGTGACAAAAGAAAATTGCCTGAAGTCTCATAGGTATTTAGTGGCCAAGGAGGCAAGCTGGACTCCAACCTTCCGCATAGGAATTCTAGCTGTCACAGGTCCAGCCTCGTTGATCAAACATTGCCTATAATCCTTATGCAACCCAATGCAAACCTATGCTTTTTTTTAGGAAGATAGGGAAAATTCTTGAAAACAGACAATGTGGCTTCAACCAAGGAATTCCACCATGCTCTAAAAATCCCATATCTCCTTTTCTCCCTTCCTCCCCAAGCCCCGACATGAGCTCCCTGTGGAGCCTCTCCCAATGCAGACATTGGGGAGGTACCCCCAACTTGGTGGAGCCGGTGAAGCCTGTCTGTCAGGAAAATGTCTCCACCGAATGCACTTCCTTCTTAATTAAAAGAACATTTTGAAAGTAAAATTATACAGTATGTAGAATAAACAGCACAACAATAGCTGTGATTAATCTGTCAGAGATTGTATAATGTGATGCTAATAGGAAGAAATAAACTCCTGCTGAAGATCAAAGTCATCTCTGCACATGGGGAACTTTTTTAAAATTAGAATCCAGTTAAATGAAGCGGTGGGGGGGTGAGGGGAGGAAGAAGAAGCTCTTGCAGCCTGGCAGGAAGAGGAAGGAACACAGCCAGAGGTGAGCCACCATCCTAAGTGCTGGCCCAGGAGATGCAGGGTTCTGGTTCTGCTAGGGGCTGTTCCCAAGTAGCTCGCAGGTCCTTTTTCTGGAACCTTGTGATGATCACGCCAGACCACCAGGTTAGCCTGTGTCTTAGGATCTGTGATTTGTGATTTCAGCCATTACAGGCAGTGGGGAGGAGGCATGCAATAAGGGTGTAGGCTCATGTGCCTTGGGGGACAGGGAAGAGGAATGCTCCCCAACCTCTGAAGAACACCTGCTGAGAAGACTCCCTCTTCTTGTTTTCATTTGCAGGTGCTGGGCTCATGAGAGAGAGAGAGAGAGAGAGAGAGAGAGAGAGAGAGAGAGAGAGAGAAACCAGAGATTTGTGATTTTAGGAGCTGGGGTTTTATTTTTCTCTTTGCTTGGTGGAAGGTGTAAACTAAGAGAGCAACCATGATTATGCATGTTTTACGTGCGTGCACATGTTTTACTTACATTCACAAAAAGACGAAAAAAAGAGCCTAGTGGTATGACATTGATAAACGGGCAGTCAGACAATAGTTAAGAATGTAGAATTAAGGGTTGAAGAGAGAGCACATTGGATAGGGTAGGGTGCTTTCCTTGCACAGGCCAACCGGTGCATGTGGTTGACAAAGTCCCACCAGGAGTGATCCCTGAGTGCAGAACCAGGAGTAAGTCTTGAGCACTACCGAGTGTGGCCCAAAAACAAACAGAAATTATATAATTGAGGGACACGTCTTGCAAGCATTTCAATCCTCATCTGGCCAATGAAGGAAGAAGATAAAGAATGAAACACCTCCCTCATGCAAGCAGGGAAAAGTGCTAGATGTGGGGCATAACAGGACTCCTGCCTGCACCCCAGAGAAGTGGGAGTCAGCCGAGTGGATGGGCCTGTCATGGAGCACAGAGGTGGAGCCACAGAGGAAGATCCTAGCCCAGACTCTTGGCAGGGAGGCTCATGTGTGCTGAGGTCTCAGAACAAAGAGAAGCCTTATGAAGAGAAAGCAGACAAGATGCCGAGGAAGAGGAAGGAACATGCCCTCAGTTGCTAGGTCATGACAGTCAGACTGTCATGTCTAGAGACAGACAGACACACTAACAAACAGACAGTCAAAGAGCAATCCCCAGACCTCACACAAATTCTATGTGAAGAAGCTAGATCCAATTCCAGCATGATCCCCTCCCAGAGTTGCTGTTCTCCTAAATGTTTTATACAAATGGGCTTGTCCAGCTTTTAGGGGTCTCTGTTGCCCCTGGACATGCAGATACCCCTTAGCAAACTGAGGGATTGTGCTTTGTCTTATCATAGGGTCTGTGAGGGCCCTGGGTCATTTGCTGGTATAGGGGTGAGACCCAAGGGTGGCAGTTGCTCTGCAAAGGGAGGCAGGTTTGTCAGATGCACAGAAATTAACTGCTCCCCTGTCCCATCTGTCCCCCAAGGCAGACAGATGCCTTGGTAACAGGTAACAGAGGTGTGCCCTCTGTGTTCCTGTGCAGAGGCACACCTCTGTTACCTGTTTGGGTCTTTGAAGTCCCTGGTGGTCCCCACTGCTGCTTGCTTAGTAGGCTGCCATCAGGGAACAACCGAGCTAAAGGAGCAGAAATCAAGGTGTCAAGGGGTGAAACCAGCCAGCGCGCCTGAGCGGTCTACTTAGCATTTACCTTACTGACCCAAACTGACCTAGCAACTGAAGATTGGGCTTTTTAAGAATTTCGCCCAAGTAGGTAAAGGGATATACCTGATAACCATTCAGTATCTGTATTGCAAACCATAACACCCAAAAGGGAAAGAGAGAGAGTGAGAGAGAGAAACAGAGAAACAGAAAGAAGAAAAGTGCTTGCCAAAGAGGCAGGCTGCAGAGGGGTGGGAAGTGCGAGGGAACTGGGGCATTGGTGGTGGGAAATATATAGTGGTGAAAGGACGGATGATGAAACATTGTATCACTGAAACCCAATCAAGAACAACTTTATAACTGTACCTCAATCTCACTGTGGTATAATAAAAATATTTAAAAAATTAATTAATTAAAAAAATTAAAATTAAGAAAAAAAATTTTCCCCAAAGATATAAGTAACATGCATTAGGGGGCAGTACTGAGGGCATGGGATTTACAGGCCAACAGACAAGGTGAGTCATTAAGATGTTTATTTAGACTATCTGAGCTTTAATTTATTATTATTGTAATAAACATGTATAGGGAACCTATTATTGTCCAGGAGTTGGGATAGATACTTTCTGTAGTATCATTATTTTTATTAGTATGGGCAGGGGGTAGGGTTTGGACTATACCCTGCAGTACTCAGGGCTCTGTGTTCTGGGATGAGTCCTGGTGATGCTTAGGGAACCATATGTGGTGCCAGGAATATGATCTAGGGTCAGTTGCATGCAAGACCGCTGCTACAACTCCTGTACTACCTCTCAGACCCCTCAAATTTTATAGTGTAGTGGGTTTAAGAGAGCTATTGCCTAGTGGGATATGATATAGAGTTGTGATAAGGAGACACACACACACATATACACACATCCTCTTCTGCTTCTCCCAGTGTTTAACTCCTTTTTATTCTATCAGGCAGCATGTTTACCTCCTTTTATTCTATCAGGAGACTCACAGCTAATCTGCAACCCCGGAAGAGATCCAGACCCATCCACTTCAGACCCACAGCTGCCCTGCTTGGCCAGCCCCACATGGAAGTAACCCACGGAGCTGACCTCCCAGTAAGGGGCTCAGCCAGCCTCTGGCCGAGTCCAACATTGCTCCAAGGGTTTGCCCTCATGTGCGGGAGAGACCATGCTAGCCAGACTTGGAGTGAAGTTTTGGGCCCTGCCCTTTCCTCCACCTCCATGCCAGTTGCCCCAGAGAGAGAGAGAGACCCACCCACATCAGACCCACAGCTCCCTTGGCACGTGGCCGCTTTGTGGCCGCATGATATTCTTAGAGAATGCTGATTTTAGGATAAGGTCCTTCCCAAGATCTTTCACATTTATACATTGTATACAGTTATAGACAGGTTCTTGATCCCCCATGCACTGCCAGGAGTGATTTCTGAGTGTAGAACCAAGAGTAACCCCCTGAGCATCACTGGGCGTGACCCAAAAAACTGATACCAGTAAGTCTAGCAAGAAGCCAGAGCAAACCACACATCATGCAGTCAGTCATTCTCAACATGCAGACTCCACAGTTCCTCAGAGCTCCATCCAAGAGAAAACCTGATCTTTTCCCTTTAAGTTTCATCAGTAAATGCTCGAGATGAGAGCCTTCTACTGAGACTATACCACCTACACGGCAGAGCCCGGCAAGCTACCTGTGTTTTATTTGCTTGTTATGCCAAAAACTAGTAACAATTATGGACCTCAGTTCCATGACCTGAAGAATGGTTTGGGGCTCTTCCTGTCCCTGGAGCAAGCAGATGCCCTTGGGTTACACTTGCTTGTGACAGGACTTATGGAGATGTTACTAGTGCCCACTAGAGCAAATCGATGAACAATGGGAAGACAGTGATACAGCGATTCTATCAGGGTCATGTGGTTATCATACAAGCCTCTGGGGTCACTGAAGCTGGGATGCAAAGGGAAAGCATCAATATTCCACTTTCCACATCTAGCATAAGAGTTTGAGTTCCTGGCAAGAGCACAGTTCTGAAAGCCACTTATTCTCTGGGTAAAGGATGAATCTTATGGTTTCTGCTCTTACTTACATGCAGTATTTAAAATAACTGGACAGAGATGTGTTTTTATTTTTTAAAGAGGATGGATGACCTATAGTATAGAGAGGAAAAGGATAGAGAAGAAAAGAAATCAAGGGCAGGGAGGTGAGTGGTGGAGAAGAGACAGACAGGAAACAATGGGGACAGGAGTCAAGGGGATTCAGCAGTTTAAAGGAATCCAAACCACAGAGTCAACAACACTGAAATCATGAGACTCAACTATGACAACCAGACTTTGAAAGGTGCTTGTCAAGGTGGCAGGGAGGAGTCGGGGGAGGAGAAGCTGGGGGCACCGGTAGAGGGAAGTTCACACTGGTGGTGGGTTCAGTGCTAGAACACAGTGTGTAAAACTCAACTATGTATAACTTTGTGTATCATGGTGCGTTATTAAAAACTTTTTAAACATCCAAAAAATTATTCAAAAGAGGGGCTTAAAGGATGATGGGAAGAGAGAAAGGTAGGATGGGCCCCTCATCACCACAATTCTTGGACAATGAAAGGGGAGCAGTGGGTATTAGGATGCTGGAGAGAGGTCCCTTCTATGGGTTCAGACCTCAGGGCTTTTCCTGGGCTGGTTTGATGCTGGCCTGCTGGAAGTTCACAAAACCTGCATTGATGGGAAAGAAGTTCTCAGAAGAGACTGAGCTAATGCTAGGTGTCCCCAGAGAACACTGGTCCAGACATCTTTCCTCACTCATCCCTTGACTGTTCTCTCAGGCCCCAAGAGACCCCAAGATGAAGAGCTGTTTCAATAGCCCACCTCTATACTCAGCACCATTATGTCCCAAGTGAGCAAGATCTGGAATCCAGGAGGCCTCCGAGAGGCAATTCCTTTTCCTCTCCTCCCAGGATTTACCTGTTGGATGTATTTTAGAGTATCTTCTCTCTTTTTATGAGCTTCCCTGATCTTCACTCAGATTTTCACTGTTATCTGAACTTTGTTTCAACCTAAGTGGAGCAAACGAGGAAGAGAGTATTTAAATAAATAATTGGTGCACCTGGCTCAGAATATCTATATAAGGTAACGGCACCAATGCCCGTAATCTGCTACTGTCTCCCCATTTGCCACACACACTGATGGCCTCTTTCTACAGCCACCTGGGGGTTTTCTTTGGCTGCAAGAGAACCTTCAGAGAGCACAGGAGGTAGACTGCAAGTGCTAAGGAATTATTCTCCTCTTCCACAAAACATCTTTTCAACTCATTTTGAATGAGGCTTAGCGGAAAGATTCCTGATCTCTTGCTTTTTGTGAGAGATTGTGCTGAAAAATCATGTTCTCCTTGAAGTTCTCATATCACAGAAAATGTTTCCTCTAGATCATTCTTTCCTTGTCATCAATATAGGTTCTGGCCCCAGACAGAATCAGAGGGAATGCATGAAGCCAAATTGTTGAGGTGACAGAGAGCTAGCCAAGATGTGGGTGACTATAGGCTACGGGGTCTCCTTTTACTGAGTTCTGCCTTTGTCTACCTTGACTACCTTGTCCCCCAGGCTTACCTCGACCTCATCCATGATTGTGCCACTCCAATCTGCCCCTATGTGCCCATTACGGGCTGTGGTTCACACATGAGTGCAAACTGTTTTCTGGGTCTGAAACAATAATGCCCTCCCCAACCTTCTTCCATGGCTCTTGCCTTCTCCATGGCTTCTAATGACTTTAACTTCCTCCATAGCTTGTCCAAGTCCAGCATGGCCACTACCACTTCCTTTCTTATATCTTTTACAACAGAATATTGCAACAGAATGTTACAGAATTACCTAGAAAAGAGCCCCAGTCTTTACTTGAGGGGGCAGGATAAGCACCCTATAACAAATGTTATCGAAGACTCTCAGAGACTCAAAGGAGGAGTAAGGGGCTAGATAAGGAAGGGGAATGCCTGGTGAGCATGAGGAAGTTCATGAGACACTGGGATAGTGGGTGCCAATTCAACTTGATAAAGGAATCAAAAACTTTATTTTTCTTGCCAAGGCTATAACTATAGCAAAGAAAAAGTACTGAGTGGAGAAAATAACAGAGACATGAGGGCCAGAGTACACAAGTTTTTGTAAGCTGTAAGGAATATGGAATTCATGCTATGTACAGTGGGACAACAATGAGAGATCCTGAAGCTTCAGGTGGGCAAAATGATCTCCCACCCCCACAACTTGTATATCTTCTCCAGATATGTCTGTTCAGTTTATTGTCTGATTTCCAGCTGAATAGGAAGGATAGCAAATTCTGTACCAGAACAGGGTTGTCAGGAAGATATCACTACTGGGAGTGGGGTGGGAGGCAGAGAACCATCGCTATACAAAAGACCTCACGTATTTCTACCCACCCTGACAGCTAACAAAACACCACAAGGCTAGACAGAGCAGCTGCAATGCCCAACAGACAGACACCAATCCCTGAGGCAGCTGCCCACAGGTCCCCCTAGGGTAGGGGGTCTGCCAAGTAAGAACCAGAATGCCAGGGTTTAAAGGAGGGATTCCTAGACCCCCTTGTCCCCAGAGTATAGGGAAGAGAAGGAAAGTAGCAGGGAGAGAGGAGACAAATGAGAAGCAACAGGGGGCAATGGTCAAGGGTATGCAGATATATTAGTAGTATTAAGGAATGATATCCAAATATCCAAACCAGAGTGTGAGCAGCACTGAAATCATGAGATTCAAATAATAACAACTGCACTTACAAAGGTGCCTGAGCAGATGCAGCTCTTGGAATGGTGGGTAGGAGAGCGAACCTGGGAACACCAATGGAGGGAAGTCATCCTCGTGGAATCAGTGGAATCAGTGGTGGAACATTGTATGTCTAAAACTCAACTATGAATAGCCTTGATCTCATGGCGCATCCCTGCTGCAGAGGCTCATGGCGAACCTGAGAACGTGATGTAAGGAGAGAGGGAGAACCTCCTACAATATGCTGAAGAGTGTCCATGGAGTCCTGAGCTGGGCTGACAAGGAGGCAGGCAGAGTCAGGCCAGTGTGAGAGCCAAAGCTCAAGGCTATTTAGGCCAGGAAGTCCAGGACAACCTCAGGTTCTTGGAAATCACATTTGTTGCACCAAAGGAAATAAAAGTGATAAAGTCACTGCCTCTCCTCATGAACACTCTCTAAGTCGCATCCTCTTATTCATGTCAAGCTCCCCCAAATCACACTTTTCTTTTCATGAACCTTCTCTAAAATGCACATGTCAATGAAATACATATTATTTATTTATTTATGATAGGTGGGTGAAGCAATTGGCCACAATTGAAGTTCCATGCTGCTCTCAGCAATTTCCTTCAGTGGCTGAATCCCCAGGGCCTAGACCAGGACTGGCAGAGAGCAGGTGCTCAGGAGTCACTTGTTTAAAGCATTTAGATCTATAATTAGACATAATTACAGTCATCAAGGCTCCAAAAGGGATGGTGCTTTCTCCCAAGGTCGGATCACCTCAAAAGAGGCCTGGGCTAGGTAGCTCAATCCTCAGTTACAATTTGGTGGCTTTTCTGGGCTGCAGTGCCCCTACTGGACAAAAACTCTACAATAGCTCTGGACCCAAATGGATCTCAGAACTTGTGCTGGTCCTCTAACTAAAATAAAGACGTTGCTAGAACTATAGCCATCCATATATAAGAGTCCAGGTGGGAAATCAGAGGACATAGGAGATTTGGAAGGAGAGGGTCTTTCATGCAAAAAAAAATTTCTCAGAAGAGGATGCAGAGGAAGGGCAAAATCTGCTGAACTTGGCAGGAAGCAGGAAGGAAAAAAGAGGAGGATTAAGAGTGTTGGCTGCTGATAGGCCTCCCCACTTGTGGTGCAGCGGCTTGAATCTCTACTCAGCCATTGACTGGCTTCCGGTGATGGTGCTGAGCAAGATTTACTTCTCAGGTCTCCTGCTTCCTTATTAACACATGGATGGTCTCTGCTGGGATGGCCTAAAACCAGGGAAGAGAAACAAGAGCTGGCTGATGATGTCAGTGGCCATGTTGGTATTGCAATGAGCAACCTTTAAGAAGAAACTAGAGGAGACTGGAGCAATAGCACAGCAGGTAGGGCATTTGCCTCACATGCGGCCGACCCAGGTTTGATTCCTGGCATCCCATATGGTTCCCCAAGCTCCGCCAGGAGTAACCCTGGGTGTGACCCAAAAATCAAAAAAAAAAAAGGAAGAGGAAGTAACTATCTAGGAATGTGGAAAGAGGAAGAGAAAGAGTGAAGAATCATCTCCTGATGATTCAGGGGAAAGAGAACAATGGAATAGATGAGGAGCTCGTGACAGAGGAATTGTGTAGTGCAGAAAGTCAAGAAATATAGTGATTGGGAGCCCTCTGGGGCAAGCAATCTAGGAGAGAGAAAGGGCAGAGAATGTTGGCAAAGGAAAGGGGACCTAAAGAGAATGGGTAGCAGAAGGGGAAGAAGCCATTACGAGGGGGGGAAGAGTGAGTCTCTCTCTGATGAGCATGGCATCCCATGATGCATTAGAAAGTATTTCCTCTTCTGAAGGTTTTCTCCCTTTGTACTTGAAGGAAGGAAGGAAGGAGGGGGGAAATCTTGAAGCTGAACTTCTCACTTCCTCCAGTCATCAGACAAGATTTCTGCTTCACACACTGCCCGCAGATCCAGTGGGTCCCTGGATCCTGGCAGGACACTGTGGAGCCTGCTGGGTTTTAAATAGCATGTGCGCTCTGTCCTGGCCTTTGGAATGAAGCAAGAGAAGGCAGGAGCTGGGTGTCGGGCTGAGAGTCGCTGTTGATGAAGCGCTCGATGGCTGCAGCTTCTGAATCCTCAGAAATAACAACAATTATGGCATACGCCACAATCTGTCCTCCAAAGAAGCAAAGGCATCAGCTGCTGGTTATTTTGATACCCTGGATAAAAAGCTCTTTTCGAGAAAATCTAGCAGAGAAAAAACAGTTTTCCCGCTGCTTGTGGGCACCATTCCTGCAGCCTGCTTGCCCTCTCAGCTGTTTTTCCTTCCTATGAATGCCGTTGGCCCAACCCAGAAGGTCTTTCTCTCAGTGACCCAGGAGAAGGGAGATTTCCTTTTGGAATCCTTCCTGAAAGTGGAAAATGCCAAAGCAGAGACACGTAACTATGGTCCCCGTGACAAGGCAGGCCTGATACAGAACCCGCTAGACCAATCCAGTGTGACTGTGTCCTACTAGCCACAAATGACTCTGACTATGCATTGTTAAAGGCAGCAAACCTTCACTTTATGCCAAACCCTGTGAGAGGCATGGAAGGAACTTAATCATTCAGTTCCCATTGGATCTCTGGAATTCTCTGAGGGTCGGGGGTTCAGCGTTCCTGGACACATAGTAGGTGCTCAATAATTCATCTTTGGAGCCTGGTTTGTTTACTGCTGACACGTTCTTCTCTCCATGGCCCTTTTAAAATTCAGAGACAGAAACAGAGCTAGTCAGGGGTGGAAAGGCGCTCTTATTAAACCAACATGTGCCGTCAGAGTCAGAGTACAATCAACAGCTTGAGGGGGATGGGGCATCCAGACTTAGTTTCTGCTTACATCATTTTAAAAAAAAAATTCCCTCTCACACACCACATGAAAAAAGAACCACAAGTGTCCCAAATCTTTCTGTCCTCCGGATGATGCCACAAGGACATATATAAAATGCTTGCCTCCACCAACCCAATTCTTTGTTCTTATAAAATTGTCAACTTCATTCCTCAATTCTCGTGCAACTATTATGTGAGGCTCAGGAATACTGATGCTTTTTAAACAAGTTCAAACATGACGTGATTGATGCATAATTGTCCTATTGTCTGGAAATTTAATATGTGCAATTGATGCTGATAAATTTCCTAGTGGGTCATTCTCGGAGACTGCTTCTGCAGAAAGGGCTGTGGATGGTGACCCTCAGATGCCCACACCCATCTCCAAAATATATTCATCCCACAGTCTCTGAACAATTCAGAGGTGGACGGGAGTTTGCTGGGAAATAACAGGGTCAAACTGAGACTAAGCCAACTTCCAGTTCTGAGATTTCTTTCTACCTTTTTTCCGAGCATGTATAAAAATGGTGAATTTAGGAATGGTCCAAAGGTGAAAAAGAACCAAAAACTTCAAACCAATTAGTTTCAAGGCAATTAGAGGTGCTAATTGGGGCTTTACCTTACCTGCTCACGCATCCTCCACTGAGGGTGTGAAAGGCCACTCTGGGCTTATATATGGGACCCCTGTGCCTTTTTTTCATTGTTAGCCCTTGAGGCATCAAACTTAGAGTAGGGGAAAACTGATGGATTCACGCCTGGAGAGTTGGCACATGCATTTTCAAAGATTCTGGAATCCCCCAGACAATTATAGTTAATGAGGTGTTTTTGGTGGGAAATCTGACTTTAGAGAGACTTGTCTCAACCTCATAGGAGTGGGCAGGTCATGGGGAGAGGAAGTTCTGTGTGGGACCCTGAAGACACAGAACACAAAGACACAGGTCAGCCAGCAGGTCCCTTCTCCAAGTCATCCTGAGAACTTTTGGGGGGAGCAAGAGAAGTTTGGTCAATCCTGGGATTGAGGCAGAAGGTTTGCTGAGTAGGTTAATTTAGAGTCTCAGGCCTCTTGCAAAACCTTGAAAAGCTGCAAAGCCTCTACGCTGAAAACTGCAGGCTCTGCACAGAGGCATGCAAATTTGCCTGAACTTTCAGGGTGGTCAAGGATCCCAGGAAGCCTCTAGAACCCAGGGTCTTACGGCCTTGTGTCTAGGGCGTGATGCTTAAGTCCACTCTTCCCAGGCCCCTGGTGGACATGACTCTGCCCGTACGTTCTAGCTGGCTCTGGTATCCAGAGCCGGTTCCTTTTCTCCTGATCAGAAGAGCCCCAAAGGCACCTTGGGGAGCTCCCCTAGGCAATGACTTCTGGGATGAAGAATGAAACTTTTCTGATTGCCAGGAACAGCCAGAACTACAGACAGACGCTGGCAGACAAAAGCAGGGAAGAACAGGGAGGAGCTGGAAGTTCTGGGCGCTATGACCCACCCACAATCTGAAGGACTCACTGGTATTAGACCAGCCCACTGCCCACCCCCCACCAACTCCTTACACCATGCTGACCCCAGAAAATCCTCTTCCAGCCTGTAAGAGCACCACCACTGACCCTGTACCATTCCCTTTGACCTCTAAAGATCTGAGCCCATCCAGGTTGAGTGGTTTGAGTCCTCCTGGGAATGCCCAGTCTGGAGGTCACAGGACCCCCCTCTAACCTGGAACCTTTGCGCAGCCAGAGCAGGTGCGGGCTGGGGTTGACAGAGTGGGGGAAGGATATAGTGAGTCAGATTTGAAGGAGGGGCTAAGCCTGTTTTAGATCAGCTCCAGCTCCCGCAAGCAGAGAGCGCCGGGAGGAGCCGGAGGGGAGCGCAGCGGTGAGTCAGGCTGCCCTGAGCCGCTGAGCCCCGAGAGGGGCGCAGCGCGGGCCGGCGCGGTCGGGGCTCCCCGGGGGAAGGCACATGGTGGCCGGTGCTGCGACACCACCGGCCACTGCCCCGTCTCCGGCTGACTCAAGTGCAGCCTAGAGACGAGTATCCAGAGTGGGTGCAAGAGCGCGGGCTCCTGAGCCGGCAGCCGAGTTTAGGGGAGCCGTGCGCTCTCTGGGAGAGAGTTCCCGGTCCCCCGGTGGCCCGAAGTCTCACAGACAACCCTGGCGCCTGCAGCAGCCACACAGAGGGGACCCGGTTCCAGCTCCAAGGCTGGGAGGGGACCAGCCTTGAGGGAGACCAGCACACAATTGTGGGAGAGAGGAGCGCGGAGAGAGGGATGCGCGGGCTGAGGGCGCGCGGAGCCAGGGGTTTACCCCAGTGCACGGTGCGCGGACTGGGGAGTGCGCCCAGTCGGCAAAGTGACTCTCGGTCCCCAGGTAAGGAGACCCGCAGTTCTGGAACTCTGGCTTTGGCCCTGGGAGTGGAACCAGGGTCTCCTTTCTCCCCTGATGCCGGAAAGAAGGGCTGCGAGTGCCGTGCCCCGAGAGGGCCGGGCTGGTTGTGAAGCCAGCGTACCCTACACCTTAAGGGAACCGAGCTGGCCCAAGGTCACCAAGGCTTTCTCTGTCCACCCTGCCACAGGGTCCCACTTCCTACAGCCAACTGCCAGGTGTGGGAGAAGCTGGCATAGCCGGGTAGGGACCCTCGGCCGCCAAAAGCGAAGGGGGGGGGGGGGGGAGAAAGAGAACAGGGTCGGGAGCCAAGGAAGTTTGCAGGAATAGAAACAAGCGGCTTGGCTCTGTAGGATGATGATTTTCCCTCCCCAACATCTGTATTGTCAGATTGTCGGAAGGTGTTTTGCTGCTTGAACTTTCTCTTTGCTGGTGACTGGGGAGATTAAAAAAAGAACCTCTTGCCAGGCTGGTTTTTCCAAGTGGTTCCAGGTTGGAAGTTGTAACTGTTTGAAGGATAATTTATGGGTGTTTCATGCATTAAAAGTGTATTACAGCAGAGCCCTTTGGGTGCTGGGTATTAAGGAAACCTTAGAGCCTGCTCCCAGCTGGAAACCAGAACAGCGCCCTCCTGGGTCCCTCTGCCTGTCTGTCATCTGAGGTCCATGGAAATCCAGGAGAGAAGGCACCTAATTAACTGTCCTGACTCCATCCTCCAGCAGGCACACCCTCTGGCAGTGCCAGCCCCCTCCCCTGGCACTCATGACCAGCTTCAGTCTGCAAGTTCAAAAATGGCTAAAGTGTGCCAGGACGCTTTCCCCAGGGCATTGCAGGATGAAAAGCTGTCTGTCTGTCTGTCTGTCTATCTGTCTGTCTGTCAGTTGAAGCACCGAGAGGGAGGGGGCAGCTCTTCCTCTAGGAGCAGAGCAGAGAAGGTAGCAGCTAGGCCTTCTAGCTTGGTTTTCACTTTTTCTTATCATGTCTGGAACTTTCTCCCTCTGTGTGGGTCCGAGGGAGGGAAAGGTTGAATTCTTTGGGAGGGTTCTCTCTTGGGGAATGAGTAACCTGCCAACTGGGGTTGCCTACTGCTCAGTGCCCAGAAGGCTGGTCCAGGACAGAGAGGACCCACAACTTAGGGAGACATTGTCAGACCCAGTGAGCAACAAACCCAGAACCAATAATGCTCCTCAGGCTGGGCCCCAGGAGCCTAGGAGGGTACTAAGCTTTACCTTCCAGGCTCCCCATATCCAGCCCCTGCTCCCCCACAGTCTTCTTTATGCAAGTGACTAAAAAAATGATTAGTAGTACAGCTGTAAGGTGCTTGCCTTGCACACAACCTACCCAGGTTCCATTCGCTGCATCCCATAGGGCTCTTCCAGCATCACAGTGAGTTATTCCTGAGTGCAGAGCCAGGGATAAGGCCTGAGCACAGCTGGGTGTGACTCCAAAACAAAACAAGTAAACAAGAAAAACCCAAACAACCATGAGATTGGGAACAAGGTCTCAGACCTCCAGGGGAAAAGGTTTACCCAGAGCTATAGGAGGGTACAAGGCAGGGGGAAAGGGGTAAGGAAGGGGTGGTGGTCTCAAACTAGCTGCTGGCCCCTGGTGGCACCTAAAGCCCCTGGGCTCCCTAGAGAGTTGGAACATGGGGCCAGTCACGATGGGATGTGTGACTCCAGGAACAGGAACCTCACCTTCTCCTCGGGCCCACCCCATCTCCTGCCTCCAGAGACAGCCCAGGCTTCAAGCTCCTTTTTCCTTTCCTTCCAGGGAGAAATCCTTGCCCAGACAGGAAGGGGGCCTCAGCTGCCATCCTCATCAGAAAGGCAGGGCAGGGCAGGGCCAAGCCAGAGCCCCAGGGGAATTTCCCATCATTCCTAAGAGCACTGGTGAGAGAGTTGTCCCACTTCACTTTTCAGTGAGCACAGGGGAGCACACTGGTGGGGTGCCTGACTATAGCACCAACTACGTGGTGGCTCCAGTGGAATTCCCAGCCATCCCCCATAGAAGCGGTGGCCCAGAAGCGAAGGTCAGAGCAAAGTCTAGAGGCCTGTCCAGTTTCTTTTATGGCAGTAAGAGCTAGAGGGAAGCTCAAGCACTCAGAGAGGATTTTGGGGGTGTTGGCGCAGATAACCTTCCATTCTGAGGAGGACATGGAAAGTCTTTGAGGAATGACATCAAATTTCTGAATAATTTTAAGCAACCACCCATATTCCCAAAGGCCTTCTCTTTCTTTGACTGACATCTTACAAAGCAGCAATAAGTCCTCAACTCTTGAGACATTCTGAGACATCCCCTAGTAATGGAGAAGTTTCATAGAGCTTGTCCAGGCCACCAAGGGGGGGGGAAAGAGCCAGCTCATTCCAGAACTCTATGTCCGGATAGTGAGGAGATTGACAATATTCTAACAGCATCCAAATAACCATCAAACCAGGGACACCCTGGGACTGAAATGTGGCAGGAAAAACTGAACTTTGGGGGATGGGGGCTATCAAAGGCCCTTAGGTTGTGTGGGGAGTATACATAAGATAGCCACTGTGTGCACCAACCAAGGAGAGAACCTTCAGCTTGAGACCAGAATAATGCAAACAGACAATTAAGCAAGTCTCTTGGCTTCCTGAGGTTTTGGTTGTTCGGCTCTGGGAGACTGGACATGTTTTTAAATCATCTGGATGCTACTGGCTTCAGGCAATGGCATGGAAGGGGTTTAGTGGAAACATTGAGATGATCCCTTTATAGTTTCTCTCCTATATTTTGTTGCTTCCTGAGTTGTGGCAAAGAAAGGAAAGCACCATGATGACTTTGAGTCTGTCACGAATCTGTGAAATGGGTTTATTAACTCTGCTGGTGAGGAGTAGAGTGTGTCTCCTCAATGGGGCTGTTGCATTTGGTGATAACTTTTGGCTGAATGGGGCCTACTTGCATAATCCAGGAAGTCTGTGTACCTGTTCATGCACTAGATACCAGAAGTCATGGTGACAAGAACTGGCCTCATCTCTCCCACTCACCACTATATATTTGTTTAAAAAAAATCAGACTGGAGCCAGACTGATGGGAAGACTGATGGGACAGTGGAAGGGTCATTTGTCTTGCATGTGGTGGACCCAGGTTTGATCCTTGGCACTGCACACAGTCTCCCTGAGCCCGGATGTGGCGGGGGCCTCATCATCTGATTGGGATTTCTGAAGTCCAGTCCTAGGCTTACTTTCTGGGATCCAACAGATCAGACTGCAGGGGCCACTGACCAAGCCTTAATGCTGTGTTCGTAGAGTGCAAGTAAAAATGAGTCCCATGAAAAGGAAACCAGGAAAAGCACAAGGCAGGGACTAAGTGCATCTCACTTGAGCTCCAGTAGGTAGCTGCTTTCCCTTAGCAGATAGGAGGAAGAAGGTCCTTCCCCAGCACTTGTTGTGGATGGGATGCATGTGAACAGCAGACTAGCTTTGCCCAAGCCCAAGCTGTGAGAATAAATGGGAATCAAGAATATGGCAACAGATTGAGAAACAAATTCAAACAGAGGTCAGTGGTGCTTGGCTGGAGGGCAAGTAGAGCAAGTCATGGTTTTCTTACCTACTACGGAGCTGGAGTTTGGAACTCAAGGCCCAAAGTACAAGACAGGGGAGATGCTGAGATTCCCCGTGTATGTTGCTGTGGGGCCCAGGAGGGAGCTGCTGGCCTATATGAGGTCCTGGGTTAGGTCTGCAGTCTCCAAGCACCCACCAGTGAGGAGAGCAGCCCTGTTCCACCCCCGTACCAATAAAATTAATGGGGGTCAAAGGGGGACGATGTATGGAACTCGCGTGTGATCTGTAGCAATGTTGTTTAAGTTGTTTGGGGATTTGGCCAACTTTTTTCCCAGGCATAAAGTCTGTTTGTAGTCATTGTATTCATCACAGACAGGGATTTTCCCTGAAAATTCCCTCTCAGCAGAGCTCATGGGGCTGCTTTGGTAATGCAGGTGGGGACTTGGTGAGAGAAAGGAGCCGCTGTCAGCCGGGATGTCAGTGAGGGTCTCACAGTCACAAAGCCCCCTCATTGGTCACTTCCTGCTTCCTCCTGTTCCAGGATTGGCTGAGGTGATGTCTTGTCTGCACCTGGAGCCTGGGGAGGACCTGGGCATCAGCCCTGAAAGCTTAGCCCAGGTGCAGGATGCTGGGGACCCCTCCTTCAATCGCTCCTCACTGTGGATCTGGGTCGCTCATGGAGATTGTCTCACCCCTCTGCTCCTGATCTGGAGCTGAGCAGCACAGTCTGTGAGGTGACCAGACTTTGGTACTCCTCACCCACGGCCTTGGCTATGTGTTAAGTCCTTGGGAGTATGGGAGTGCCCAGAGGGTGGGACCTTCTGAACTGTTGCTGCTGTGCTGGGCTCTCGCTGCAGAGAGGAGGTGGAGGAACACCCAGGGGCAACTCTTGTTTCCCTTTCTGTACGGCAGAGCAACAGAAGTGCCTTTGCTCTCTTAGGGGCATGGAAAATAGGTGGTGTGGGCAGGACATCAGCATAGCCCGCAAATGGCACATACTCAGCGAACACTAGCTCCCTCTATTTCTGTCTATGCTTGAGGATGTACACAATCATCTTTGCCTTTTTGGTTTTGGACTACAGTCGGTGCTGCTTGGGCCTTACTCCTGGCTCTGTGCTCAGAACTCACTCCTGATAGGGTGCAGGCAACCATATGTGGTGGCGGGATGAACCCAGAATTTGCCTTTTTCTGTCTCTGTGTTATAAAGTTTTGGAGCACCAAGAGAAGAAATAAGGGTTAAGTAGCACTGATGCCTCTCTGGGAACTTAACTCTATGTTGACCTTGGATCATTAACATTCTCACTTTGATGAAATTTTAACCAAACATGCTATCTTCTAAATTGTTTTTGTTTCATAATATCCAGGTCAAAGGAGACTGGTAGATATTATCCTATAATTTTCTTTCAGAGGCAAACTTCCCTGACTTTTATTTCAGAAATGTGCTGCGATGTTCTCTAAATAAGGCATTCCTCGAGCATGGCCATTTGTACTGGCAGCTTCAAGGTATTTGGGTTCTTACCCCACATAACAACATCTCCTCCTCTGCCAGCAACTGGAATCCCTTGGATCTTTTGTGTCTTGTCATTTTTACAAGGGAAGGAAGAGGAAACCTTCTTATGGCCTTTTCTCCCTCGAATGAAAGAGCTGGTGGTTTGAGGCACTCACTGCTTCTGAACTGCATGGAACAGTGGTTAGTGGGGAGACAGCCCTCAGCCCACTCAGAGGGTAGCTTCCTTGGGTATCAGGCCACAGGACTGATTTGCTAACCAGGATCCTGGACACACTCAGGGATTCGGAACCCGATAAATCCTGGTTCAACCCACAGAATTGCTCATGAGTCCAACTTACAAGAGGTCAAAGGTTCAGCAGACAAGGTAACCGAGGTCAGGCAACACAGGCTGGGTTGCAGGTCAGAAAACTAGAGAGGGTGTGGCCCTGGAAAGGGGGACAGGCCACCTGCTGTTTGACTGGACTAGAGGGGTGGGGCCATGTCTTGAAGCTTTCCAGGAAGGGTCAAAATGTTTGAATTTCTGTCCTTTCAAACATTCCATGCTGACAAAAACAGTTCCACTCCCCTAGATTGCCACAGTTAGCCTAGAGGAATTGAGAGCAGTGTCCAAGGGCAAATAACGGAAATCATGCAGTTGCCTGAATGCGTATCCTGGGTTTAGACTCTGCCCCTCCAATGGGAACTTGCAACTGTGCCATAAAGAATGAAATCAGTGCTAGGAAAGTGTTTTCTAGTAATTTCCTTTCCTTCGTTCCTTTGTTCCTTCGTTCCTTCATTCCTTCCCTTCGTTCCTTCTCCATCCCTTCCTTCCCTTTCTTCTTTCTTTTCTCCTTTTTTTTTGAGGATGGCCGCACCTGATGGTGCTTAGAGGTTACTCCTTGGCTCTGCACTCAGGAATCACTCCTGTGGTACTCAGGGGACCATATGGGGTGCCATAGATTGAACACAGGTTGATCGTGAACAAGGCAAATGCCCTTCCCACTGGACTATTACTCTGGCCCTTTCTGATAATTTTATGAACATTTTCTTTTCTCTGGCTCACTTTCCTTTAAGAATATATGTTTATCTACTGCCTGTTCTCAGCCAGGCTTCTAGGAAGCAACAGGCTTTCAGTAGTCAGGTTGGGAGAGTCAGAAGTCACATGTATGTTTTTTTTTTTTTTTTGCTTTTTGGGTCACACCCAGCAATTACTCCTGGCTCTGCACTCAGGAATCACTCCTGGGGTGCCTGGGGGACCATATGGCATGCAGGGGATTGAACCCAGGTTGACTGCATGCAAGTCGAAAGCCCTACCCACTGTGCTATTACTCCAACCCCAGAAGTCACATGTACATTTTTTGAAGGTACTGGGACCAAAAATCCCTGTGTTGTTCAAGAACTGACAGTGCTGTACTAAAGGTCAGAGAGGAAGCGCTGTCTCCTAAGAGGGCTTCTCCAGCCATGAGGTGTCTCCTCTAGGAGGGCTTCCTGGAGGAGGAGGCATCTTGCAGGCAAGTAGGAATTTGTAGAAGCATGCCTGTCTCCAAATCAAATCCAACTAGCTTCAAATCCAAGTTCTGCCTTTTACTGGTTCCTGGTCACATTTCTAAGTCTCTTGAAGTTTCTGTTTTCTTCCTGACTTCAAAGGGAATCATAATGTTCCCTTCATAGGGCCACTATTCTAAGAGTGAGAAGAGAGATTTCTGGGAAATCCTGGCTTAGCCCAGAGCCTACTATTCAGTCTGGTTCTAGTCATCTAAGTTCCTGATCCTAATGGTGGGGTGCAGGAGGCCAGAAACTGGAGAAGAGCCTTCCCAGCACTGTGGACAGCCACCTTCCTGCCTTCTCTGGCCCAGATGAGGCCCCGAGGTGTGGGTCATTTTCCTGCTTCTCCTCCAGCCTGTGGCTGGGTGCCTACTGGTGCTGTCAGAATCCCACAGTTCACAAACCTGACCCGGGCCACAGCACAGTACTCGACTCAGTCAGAAGGAAAAGTCCCAGAGAGGCTGTATAGACACGCACGGCAAATATTCAAGGAATTTTTAGGAATAAAAAAAATTGTCAATTTGTGTTTTTGCATGAGGCCAACCCAGGAACACATTTTCAATTACACACGCATTGCTCAGGGAGGAGGCACTGAGGGCTGTTCCTTGGCTTTTTTGGTGCTGCGTGCGGGGCCACCCGACTCAGGCCTGACTTTCCATGACCTCAGTGGGATATAGGCAACCCTGCCACCGCCCTCACTGCCAAACAAATAGAATTGCCTCCCAGCCCTGCACCAGGGTGGAGATATACATGCAGCCCAGAAAGGAGGTCTGATTTCAGATCCTGCGTGTACTCACCCGAAATCAAAAGAGACAGCTCGACTCTTGATGGCAAATTCATAGTTGCCGGAACTCGGGCTGCCCCTGGGATTTGTCTTTTCCTCTGGCATTTCTTGTTCCATGGAGACTATGCATTGCCCCAGCAGAGCCCATAAGTCCTTTTGGTTCTGAAAGCAAAATAAGACTTTTTTTCTCTCTCTATCTCTCCATCTCTCTCTCACTCTCTCTCTCTCTCTTTTGCAAAAGCATGCATCCGCTGCTTAAAATATTACTAGTGGGTGCCTGAGATCAGCGATTATGTTTTCTGGATGGTTTCCTGGGCTGACTCTTTTCCAAGCACACAGCTTTGTCAGATCTTAGTATTTTCTGAACTATTTGATTAATGATGGCCCCTCCACCACCACGGATGGTTCAGAGTGCGTAATTAGCAGCATGCCTCGAAGCAAAGGCACCGCTCCACAGACACTGCGCTCAAGCAGGAAACAGGAAAACAGCTTTGACTGACCACCATCGAGTAGAAGGAAGGAAAATGATCCTCAAACTATAGGTTGGGACTCATAAATGGGATGGGACATCCACTTAGTGGTACAATTCCCTCTCCCCTCTAATTTCTTTAATGAGACAGTCAATAGTTTCCAAGTCAGTATGCCTCGCAGGGAGCAAGGGAAAGTACTGGTCTTGAGAGTTTTGTTTAGCTGTGCATGTGGGTCACTCACCCAGATGTGCAAAACTGGCTCATGAGAGAAAATACGTTTTTTCTTTAAAGTCATGTTTTATAAAGTTGGGGGGGTGGTGACTGTTAGAGAAAACAGATTGATTTGGAAAAGGTACAGTTCTGAAGTCAAAGGCTTAGGGTTGAATACCAGGCCCTGGATCCCATCATGTGACTCCTCCCTCCTTCTCTGTCTACACACACACACACACACACACACACACACACACACATACACACTTCTCTTTCCCATTTGTCCTTTTGCAATGACTGGAGTGGCACAAGCTTAGTTCTGGTACCTGTTGGTGATTTCACATCAAGTTGTGGTGCTCACACACACCTGGAAGGCTATACTCAAATGCTGGCACTAGCGAACGCACAATACAGAATTGGGTAGAAGGAGTGTGGGGGGGAGGGCCCACGTGGGACCGAACTCAGCCTACAAGGCCCGGAGCAATTCCACAATCCCAGCTTTGTGGTTGGGGGGGTGAGTTTAGTGCTCCTAGCATTGTGACCTCACCTGTAAGGTCAATCCATGCCTCCTGCCTGGTGCTGCTGGACAGGAGAGCAACACAGGGCAGGAAGCACCTGTTACTATTAGGGCCTCAATAAGAACTGCTCCCACCTCTTCCTCCTCTTCGTCCTTCTCCTCCCCCTCTTCTACTTCCTTCATCTAGACCCTCCTCCTATGACATCTTTTCATTCTTTTTCTCCTCTTCTTCCTCTACTTTGAAAGTAGGCAAATTTCTCACAACCATGGCTTCCTTGAGAGCATTTCCTGTTCCCCCCCGAGATCTGCTACTAACAATCCTCTTTGGTCTCTGTCCCACCTTTGATACTACCTTCCAGTCCTCTTTTGCACAGACCTTCTTCCAACACTCAAGGTTGCCTGGACATGAGGAGGGAGTAACCATGTGAGAGGTCCACTCTAGACTCCATGTGACTGGGACCCAGTGAGTGGTAGCATGCCTTTGCTAGTCTTGTGATGATCAATGATGAGGTCCTGGCAAAGGGCTTCCATACTCATAAATCATATACTGAATATGAAAGGAGCTGCCATATCCACAAATCATAATCCTCCTTTTCAGCCCGTTTACAAAGACAATAAGGCTAAGATGCCATTAAAATGTGACATTATCATCATTCTAAGCCCAGAGGAGAGAGGCCTGATCTTTTCTCTCCCACTGTTCCAACTGGCGGGTTGAAGGTCTTTTTCTGAAGGGCTCTTAATGGGGACAGTGGAACTGACACATGTAGGACAACCAAAGCCTTGACCCAGCTCTCTACTTTCTGACCACACACTCCCCTTCCCAGCTGAGTCACGGAAAGAATGACCTCATCAAAAGTCAAATTTGGGGCCACAGAGGTTATGTGCAACAGTTGTCTTGAGACCTGGGCAATATAGCCCTGGAGGAGTGTTCAGGGATGTGGAAGACTCACCTCTTCATTCAGGAGGAGGCTCCTCACCTTCAGAATTTTCCTATGTTCCCGAAGGCTCATTCCAACTCTCCTCTAAGCATTGTTCTCTCCCTGGGCCCCATTTTTATAATGATGCATTAAAGAGGATTATTAAGCGATACTTAGAGGCAGAATCCCTGTCCAGACCCAAGGTTTCATGTCCATCCACCAAGACATTTCTGTTAGAGGTTGTAGGACCTTGGAACCAACAAGAAGGAGAGGGTCCGTTCTAGAGCTCGTCCCATCTGTCAGTGTATCCTTCACTCCTTACACGCATCTCATGCTTATTGGGAAATTAATGTCACCACACCAGTTGCCTATTAAATAAGCTTTACAGGAGACAGAGTGATAGTTCAGCTGGTAGAGCATTTGCCTTGCATGTGGCCACCTTGGGTCCGATCACTAGCACCTAATATGGTCCCCAAGCACTGCCAGGAATGGTCCCTAAGTGGAGGGTCAGGAGTAACAAGCCCTGGGCACCACTGGGTGTGGCCCTCAAACAAAAATAAACAAAATAAAAATAGATAAATAAATAACCTTTGTGGCAAAGAGCGACATGGCTCATAGCCTACCCAGCCCAGTTCCCAGTGAATCTCTGTGCCTGGTAACAGAGATGTATGTGGACTAGAAACCAAAAGGCAACTGAGGTTTATCATCATTTTACTTAGATTTGTTTTAAAATGTTTTTTGCTTTGCTGCTGCTGCTTTTGAGGTTTATGTTGTTTTATTTTGTGCAGTGCCTGGGACTGAACTGTGAACCTCACAATGAACAAAAATCCCTTCCCTAAAAAAAAAAACCTATGTAAAAGCAAATGCCAACTTTTTTTCCCATGCCCAAAAGGAAAAAGAAACCATTTTCCTATGCTTACTGAAACTTGCACCAACAAATGGAATCAATTGTCCCAGGGCACAACATACAACCAAGAATGTTTCTGATGCATGAAATGAATTACCTTTTTCATCTGGGTTGCAGTGTGGTGTTTGTCCTTTCAAAGGGAAAGTGTGAATGCTTAGAAATGTTTTTTGTTGTCCTTCTTGGAGGTCAGATTTGCAGATTTCCTACACATGTTAGCATCTCTAGATCTAGAAAATGAGAAGGACTAGCTGAGTTCTTCAGCGTTGTCTTATTTTGATTTTTCTAAAGAACAAATCAGACACATCAGAGAAGTCAAGGGCTTGATAAAATACCAAATATGTCTCAGAGATTCTTTGTAAAGCATCTTTATGATCATGAAAAGATAGGGTAATTTTTTTATACGCAACGTCCATCTTCAAATTGGTTGAATTTCCATAAACAAAGATAGACCTGCTACAGAATTGTGAGTGGCATTCTTGTGCTTGGAAACATTTCCCACCTGCCTATCATTTTTCTTCCTCCACTTGGGGAAGTTTTTGTGGAGGAAAGAAAAATAGCACCAGGCACAGATTATTCCCTCTCCACCCAGGAATACCTAGATTCAGAGAGACTGCACCTTGTTCCTGGCACAGTCTTCTTCTAATTTTGTACTTGAAAAAATCACAGAACCTCCCTGAGTCTTTTATGCAATCTTCAGAATGATAATAATTTATCTTCCAGGGCAATATCAGGGTTAGGGCATTTAGTTTGCATTCAGCCAAGCCTGGTTCAATCTTAGGCATCACATATGGTCCCTAGGCACTGACTGGAGAGATTCATGTAATCAGAGTCAGGAGTAAGTCCAAGCAACACCGATGGAGTCCCAAACCCTCTCCCCACACAAATTGATTTTCTAAAATAATATTATAGTCCCTTCCCAGCTAGGACAATTATATTTGGCCTGTCTTGGCGAAGGCCTGGCAGTGGGTAGTAGCAGAGGGGCATTGTGGAGGCCTCAGCAAGAGGACAATGCAGGCAGGAGAGGTGACGCCACCCTACATTGCATGAGAGAGCTTTTTTCAGTCACCTTCATATGCCTTCTGCTCACCCACGGGCAGCAAGATATGAAGGAATTTCATGCAGTCTGAGCGAAGGGAGTTCTTCCTGCCTCACTGAGGCCCAAGGCTCTGTTGGAAGGCTGGAATGTGGCATCAGACTTCGTAGGGGGGCCGACCCAGGAGTGGGGCTGGATATGCACCGTTGGGGCAACTC